>JABCKU010000004.1:0-195262 GCA_018221655.1 Myochromella boudieri | reverse complement strand
GAGGGGAAAAAGGGAAAAAGAGAGAGAATTCCATAGAATATCCACACACACTTTCCAGCAGCATGTTCCACATACAAACTCAATGGTATGACATTGCAAAGGATACATAAATCCTTCTTTAACCATGATAAGCTCAAATTTGCATTTCTAAACTATTATTTGTGTGAATATCAAAGAATTTCTTTCTTGCGGCCTTTCAGCCGCTTATACCATTAAAAAAATTGACCTTGACCCCAAAAACAGCAGAAAAAACTATACACAGCCTTCTTGACCAAACCGGATGTAGGCCACCCCCTGCTTAACTCCAGAGCATTAAAATATGTGGTATTAAAATTGTTTTGATGGTATCTCCACACCTGTTTTCCTATTTTTATTTTTTTGGGGGATCAAAAATTGCAGAAAAAAGGCATTGAAAAGGGATTATATAGAGGCCCATCTTCCTAGTAAAATCACTCTTTTTCAGTTCCGTATTTCATATGATTTTAAAATAACTGACTGATAATAAATTTCTATAATGGCTGGGGCTTTATTGATCTGATTATTTATCACTAATTTGGCTTGTTCTAGGCTGAAAGCCTCCACTCTAAATTGCCATATGTAACACTGGAAGCCTCCAATGAAAGGTTCCAATTTCTTCCATACAACCTGCGACCAGCTTGGATCTGATTGCACAGTGTAATAGCCCAGTGCGCAAGATGTAGGGGATTTTTAACAGATATTCCAGCTTCTTTTTCCATGAAGAATCTCCCTCAGTAGGTTGTACCTCAACTTTGTTTCAACTAGTACTATATCTGTTGAATTTACAAGTAACCTGAATGATTTTGGGTGCAAACTGGGTGTATTTTGGTATACAGGCCAGAATAAATGTAATATTTTGCCATATTTCCATTGAGATACATGACGATAGTAAATGTAATTTTTTTCTAGATATTTCGGAAGAGAAACAAGAAAGAACGAAGCCGAAATTACGAAAAAGCGCGTTCGTGGGAAACCTTTCCAAAGATAGCAGGTACTATCAAATTTGATAGGTGCTACCAAATCCGGCGGGTGCTATCAAAATTGATAGCGCCGTGACAGGGTACTATCAAATTTGATAGCACACCCACCAGCACCTGCACTCTCCCACAACAACAACATTACATGGACCGCGGCAAGTTAATCTATATATATATCTATCTATGGTTTAGAAATGGCAGCAATATTACTGGTAAACTATTGGTGGAACTTTCTTTTTTTGTGTGCGCCATTATATTCTTGCGAAGCGTAATATATGCCATCATCGTGAAATGTCACTGTCCTGTGGTAATAGCTTCAGACTTTACAAGTCACTATAAGATAATTGAACTTGCGCCACAGGTCAAACTAAGAGTAACACCAGGTAACACTCTAGTCCTACCTTTTCAAGTCATGCACGACTGCTAGGATGGGGCGCAAGCGTGCCATACAATTCATATTACTTCAAAATTATATGTTACAAGTCGAAATGTCTCTGTGTCTATATACAAATCGCGAGGTAGTATGTGACATATTAGGGATCGTGGGTGGTAGTCCATTGTCTATGGTTATTAGAATATCGCTAGAGAATAGCGCCGGGAATACTGATCCACTATATAACACAAGTCGCCAGAGATGTAGGTAGAGCTGAGCCTGCAAGAAAACTGTCATGCACTGCCAAGGGATAATAAGGGAGAAAGCATGCCTGGATAGAACCAGAACGACACGGCGATTATAACGTAGAGGCCTCATCCACAGGACTCGCTCATCAGCTTCAGAAATGTAGAGAAAGAGGTAGCACTCACAAATAAGAATCATTCCTTCTAACCAATTGGATTTACCATCTACCACGATGTAGCTCATGGTCTGGACTGTGGTGAATGATGAATTTACGAATATTGTTCCTACGAGTTGATCTACCCACCAGAAATGTAAAGGACCTGAAATCAGGAGACAGATGAGTATACCTGTTCTAGGAATATTTAGAGAAGTTGGTCACTTACAAGGGATTGAAAAGGGTCCATGAGAAGAGACAGCGGTTTGCCTATTGCCCACGCGAGGGTGATAATGAACCTGTAGCGTCATGGTATAAAACCAGACATTGCGGGAGAGGCTTCAACACTACTCACGGAATCACGAACAAGGCAGTTTGCTAAGGATCACCGTCAAGTAGAATTTGGCTGTATTAAGTTTCAGACGTACAACGGAAGACCCGACCGCCACGCTGATACTAAAGCTCAGTTGATCTTGCACTGAAACGTTGACTGCCGTCATACACTCTATGTGGAGGGTCCGAATTATATCGAGGCTTGTCATCTCATCAATGTGAATGATGCTAACCTGCCATAGCAGTGACAGCTGGCAACAAGACAAGGCCAACCCATTCCTTGCTAATCATCGCAGAATTGGCGTCCATGGAGTCGACAAGCCAATCAGCAGTAACCGATGCAGTCTATAAATAGCCGTGAGTCTACTTTGTTCTGATAGTAGGCTGATACCCAAGAAGATAGAGAAGGATCACAGTACTTACGACAGTAACGACAACCAACACAAGAACTGCTAGTGGCCAGCTCACCCTTGGCTCGGGCGGTCCATTTGTGGTACAAGGATGCCCCTGAAGCCCTGCCGCGCCTTGCCTAGCATCAAAAATAGATTTCTCTTCCTTTCCACTACACTCATTTCTCTCACACCCCACTTTTGTACTCGCCCCGCTCGAATATTCCGACAAACCGGAGTTAGCGCGGGCCATTTGACACCCCCCGATTCTAGGCACGAGACGAATGGTCGGTTCTGCTATTGTTGTTTGCGAACTTTCTGCTGTGGTCAAGGGTGGAGGGGGTGGCAGGTGAGGCGAGGAGGCATTAGCCGGTGGTGAAGCGGGAGATAAGTAGAACGGGTGGACCTTTTCTAGGAGAGGGAAGAAGGCTGTCTTTACTGCGGTTACTCTCAATAGAGACCCTGGGGGAGGTATCGTAATCGGGTGTCGATGGTTTGCTTTCTTGCGGTATTCTTAGGCTGGGTTTAAGTTCCTTGGTAAATAATGCAGAGCTCTTGCTGTCGTGTATGTCACTGTATAGGTGAGGGTGCGACCATAGTTGGAAGAGCAGGTAGGCAAAATATACTAAGGAGATCGATATTTTGTTCAAAATGTGGATGAGGATTGATAAAAGGACTCACTAAATAGCAGTACCACAGATACCTGGAAAACATGTTGGGGTGACCAAAAAGGGGTAGAAGCTAAGTACAACTCACGCCATGGCTCATGTGCAATATATTTTGCTTTTGATATTCCGTGATGTCCGTTGCTGAACCGCTGAGAGCAAAATGATGCGCGGCAGGTAGAAACAATGCTCCGACACTAATATTGAGGAGGGACGAGTGTACTTGAGTTGCGGCTGAGGGAGCCGGATCAATTCACCATGGCACCAAGTCAAAAGCCTCTACTAACTTGGGTCAAAGCCTTGTTCGGAGAAACGCGTTCCTCCCGCAAAGAAACATAGACCAAGTACCAGTACTGTTCGGAAGCTGTATGTAAGCCACGAAATTGCGACATGAATGTCGTACGCACGAAGTTTGCTGAGCATGGAGCCCATCACTTGGCAGGTTCGGCTCAACATTAGTATCACTACAGTAAATGCAGCCGAAAGACTGACGAGATGATTGAACTAAGCTTAAGTGGCACTTCCGCAGCGCACTTATCTATTACAATGTTGTTGTGAGTATGAGTTGAATATATGCGTCTTGCGTCTTACGGCGACCACTATGCTGACGCTGACAATGAAGTTTCAGACAATGCAACCGAGAATCATAAAGGACACCGACATATTGCTCTGTAAAGGAATTTAAGTACAAATAGAGAGGGAAAGGGACGTTGTATGCGTCTCACCAGGCTTGCGTTGATGAGACCAGTTTTTGATCCTCCGATTCTCAATGCAAGTTCATGTGACGACAGGTCGTGTAGCTGAGCGGGAGTTAATATGGACTGCATGCGGTCAGCCTTGCCTGCACATACTTTTACGAGAGGAACGAGCGCAAGAAGGGAAACTAGGCGTTTGATTTCATTAAGATAGGACGTACAGATTTCTGAAGAATTTAGACACTGACATATAAACTTGACAACGTGTGCTGTTGGCAGTGCAAGGTTTAGTGTCCACTGCAAATTCCTAGTAAGAAATAAGTTGTTAAAACAGGGGGCGGTGGAGACCCACCGATATCGGTACCATCACCAGGAGAAGGTTGAGCCCTATAGTGAGCTATAAGTTGCTTTATACCGACGAACGAGCCACCAAGAAGGTTATGGATTGAACGTACAGGACCCAAGAAGTATCAACCGCCAGCCCTTAAATAAGGCTTTAAGTTTTTCGCTCTTTTTCATTGGCTGCGTTATTGACTCTACGGAATACTGAGATGGAGCAGTCCAGAAAGAGGGTAGGCTGCTGCCAGGCAGATGGTTGTCTATGTCAGAGTGGACCATGGGGAAGGGTGCGTTGGCCACCAGTGGCCGCGCGAGAGGAAGGAGATAGTTGAGGCCAGAGTAGTGAAACAGGTCAATTTATCATTGGTATACTTGGGCTCAATTGGGTTTGCGAATAGAAGCTCTTAGTGTATAGCCCAACACCGTTTGCTATTTTTGGAACAACTCTCCTGAAACAGAATTTTGCATCCCTTTTCGCTCCACAAAACAGGTAGGAGGTATTTTGAGGGTGAAATACGCGTCGATATCGTTCATGATGCGTGTTTTGAAGCAAAAAAAACCGACGAAACCATAAGTGCGTTGACTGTTTCTTGTAGTACGTAAGCGGCGAGTCGGGAATGGGCGGAAAAGTGTCACACGCGTGACGGGGATACTTGTGACATCTCCGTCTCTTTCCACTAAAACGATGTTTAGATCTGCAGTGCGTGCTGCCCGCCCAGTGGCCCTCGTGGCGCGTGCCAACGTCAAAGCCCATGGCCCCCCTTCTCTTCGCGCCCTCCATACAACTCTCCGTGTTTCTTCTGGTGGCCACGGCCCCGCCCCGCCCCAGCTTTATGGTGCTGGTGGAAAGCCTGGTGAAGTTCCCAGTGATGTCGAGCAAGCAACAGGTCTCGAGCGTCTCCAATTACTGGGAGACCTTGAAGGTGTAAAAATTTTCGACGATGCCCCGCTTGACTCCAGTCGAATCGGAACAAAAGCCAACCCCGTTTTGGTGCCCTCTTATGTACGTCACAAGTTATAACCGGGCAATCCTGGTAGGTTTTGGGCTTATTCCGGTTTGTATAGGATGTAGAACGTATTGTTGGATGCACTGGTTCGCCCGCAGACTCGCATGAAGTACATTGGTTCAACGTCACGCAGGAGAGGCAGTCACGTTGCTCGGAGTGTGGCTCAGGTATGTCGCCTACACATTCTTCAAAACCTTCTCATTTCTGAACTTCCATAAGTCTACGCCCTCGATGTTCAAACAGCTCCTCTCCAGCACTCAACCCTTGATCCTGCTCACGAGCATGCCCACTAGGGTGCTTATGTACATGTCGAACCCAATGTGAAGCAAGCTGAGTAGATAATAGACGTATATGCCAGTTGGTGTGCACAATATGTGGGCCATGAAGCTGTGGTGTCATGGCGTTTGAATTGAGACTTTGTTCCGGACAACATCACTATATAGTCACCAAATCTTTCTTTCACACTCCCAACTTCTACAGCAGACTCATCAAACTAAGGTCCTTAAATAAATGGATCTCAGAGAAAGGACAAGGTAAGGTTAAATTTACCAGTCACACACAGAATAATGTCTAGAGCCAAGGCCTATACTTTTGACTTTATGTCTCATCTGCATTCTCGATTAGGTACCAAATGGGAAGTCGAAGAACTGTCTAGAGGTGCAGCGAACCACACTAAGGGCCAGGCAGTCTACCGATCGCAATAATCATGATGATCAACGAAAGAGCCGTTGGTAGGAGATTATCACGCTGTTCTGGCTACACATGCCTCCGCTGTCTTGAAGCAGGCGCCAGCATATCTTGCCAAGGCACCGCATATACCATTTTCTCCTTACCAACAAGTACGCCCGCGTTCCTCCATACGTATGGCGTATCCACTGGCTTACTGTAACTGTTGTCTAGACAATTGGGACAATTGAGGCTGCTACTCTCCGGCTTCTTCATTAATTGCCTAATAGTCAATATGCATTCGGACTTGGCCATGCCTTGCACCACAATTCACTTATTAGAATACCGAAACTCCTACTACATAATAGGGCCCGCAACCTCCTCATTCAGAGTAACCTTGGCCCTCATACAAACCTTTACGAGGTTCTTATCTCCTCAGACACCTCTCCACGGCTGGCATCACTTCTGGGCACAACGATAGGCCGCTTTCTTGCCAATCACCATGATGCAAGCTATATAGCGCCCGAAGCCATCAAGGCGTACCCGGACCTTGTTGCGACGTTCACTAACGAGGACGTAGAGTGGGTCATGCTGTCAGTCTGTGCGACGCTGAGGTTGCTGAATTTGACGCTCTTGGCAAACTTGCCATGAGCCATTCAAGTTGGTGCAACAGGACTAAACTTGTCTTTGGTCGGGGCGATACATGGTTCAGGAGTCTACTTGTTAGCGGTTTGGAGCATCAACAGCCCGACTCTGAGGAACTACCAGAAATTTCCATTGGTGTGTGTAACTGGGAATTTGCAAGCCCTAATAGGCTAATAATGCTGCAGTTGATATCGCACAGCAAGGTGAGTGGATGGGTGACTCGCTTTCAATAAACTGGAACATTGTATCAGTGAACTGCTCAATTAATGTACAATTGATAGATCCAGGTTCCTACCGGCATTTATTGTCGCTCAGGTCTATAATCTATTGGGTTCTGACGTTCGCTACTCGTCATGCATGGTTGGGAAATGGTCAACGCCGCCGGATGGGATACCTGGCAACAAATGTGGTGTGGCTGCTCTGGCGACGGCGTAAGGTGTGGTTATGTATTGGCTATGGTCAACGTCCGACTCAGTGAAGGACTCGGAGCTACAATTTTACAGGCTGCCAATTCTGAGAGCCTGATAGACTTACAAACATTATGTAAGCACGACAACATCGTGGGTTCGATAATCGATTCTTCGAATAGACTTGCAGCGTATTTTGTTAACATTTGTCACTGCCAATATGCTCTGTAGTATTAAGCAGGATTTGTTATTTAGGCCGTCGAATTACGGTTTTTTAACGTCTTCCTTCAAAGGGACTTTACTGGATCACATAAATATTCATTCCCTGACGATATGATTGGCAAGGTTAGTAGCTGTAAAGCTTGTGACATCGACTTTTCTCTTTGCTTTGATCTCTGAGCTCTCTATCATCTCTGAGTATCCCGTCTTTACTTGGTAACTTGGCAAACGAGCTCTTGATCGTGATTCGGATTGCCGATATGCATGCCTTGTTGTCTCGTCGATTGTGATAGAAGTATGATTTGATATGATGAGGCTTGTTGCGAACTTGCTCAGGCAAAGTCAACCAATTGTTCTCGGAAGCCTGCCTATGTAAGGCCTGACGATCTCGGAAAGTCTCGGGCTCCACGTTCTTGGACCGCGACACGGGATAAGGCACCATAGGGCCACTTTTATCCTGGTAGCAACCGGTGATATGTCGGTGGTGCAGGTACCTGGTAGGCTGAGAACGTAAAGTCATTTGGTATAAAAGCTTCCACAGATGAGAAGGTACGATATCCTTTGGTTCATTCAGACTTCCTTTGTGTTACTGACGGCCAGTTCCGCCTTCCAGTTTCTCTTTCTTTTCGACCGAGTGTCTCCCAACGTTCTTTCTCCATCTCTAACTGCAGAGCATACCTTCTTTTATCGTCAGTTTGCTAAATATGTTCTCAAAATCCAGTATTGGCTTCTTCACGTTTTCCTTCCTTGCTGCTACGCAGCCTGTCATTGCTCGCGAAAGGTGGCTGGAACGGGATGGCCGCGCAGTCTTTCTTCATCCCCGTCGTTTTGGCCAGGAACACCCCCCTGTCATTGAAAAACTGAGTGCAGCCTGCCCTGGACAGGTCTGCGGTAACTTGGCTGGTCAGGCTATCACACCTCTTTTGGCCGCACAACCAGAATGTTCTCAGCAAGATATGGCCGATGCTATCATTGGTGCGTAATGCGTCTGATCGGTGACTTCACATCCTTTGATTGATGTGTTGGCTTTGTTCAGATGCTAGCAAACAGTTTGATGCGGCTACACAAGTCAATATGCTTGCCATCGCGAAGGAGTACCGCCAGGCAGAGAAAAACACTCCTCCAGTAGGCTCCGAGACCAGTAATTAATGGTTTAATAATACTCAATAGGCTATCACAGGATTTCACGACCAACCCCCCATCTAATCGGAACTCTGTCTTCTGCCAAAAGGCACCCAAAAATGCGGCACTTAACGGCCTAGTTCAGGCGCAAGATCCTGCCAATGACCCCAACCTGTTCTTCGATCCCGCTTCCAAGGCGACCGTTAGACAAGGTGCCCAATCTAACACCTCCCCCTTTGGTGGGGCCGTGGCTGCTCCGCAAGTTGACATTTATGAAAATCAGTGTTCTTAAGTTACTTACGATACTCCCAGTGCTTCTTCTGTGGCCGTCACTGCAACCGCTGTTCTTGACACGAGTCCTACTGTTTCCTGTGCCGTAGGTGTCACTACAACGAATATAATTTTTACTTACCATTCTCAGGCTGCCGTGACCGTGACCGTTTCTGGGACAAATCCCGCTGCAACTGGTGATGCTACCACATTCACCGTCGGTGACCCCATTATCACTGCGCCTTCAACCTCACCTACAACTGCCCCCGCTGGTAACAGCGACATCGGTAACTTCGGTAAATGTTCCGTCCCTCAAATTGAGTTTGGCGTTGGATTCGATAACAGGAAGGAAACTAGCTTCCAACCTGTTGATAAAGGTACGACCATCCAATGTTTGACTAGAGTAAAGCGATTAAATTAACTTACAGTCTCCTATAACCATGGCTCTGCCCAGAACATTGATATCATCACTCGTGAGTTGTGGTTCCTTGCCTCGAACATACTTGTCCGACCTTGTTACAGAGTTCATCTGTGATACCTTGGTGAACACCTGTGGTGCCGATCAAACTGCTAAGGACACTTGTGCCACTGCAAAAGCTGCAGCCTCCGCTGCAACCAAGGGTACTGGTACTCAAGCTGATGCCTTCAATGCCGTCTTTGGTATCACAACTGTAGCACATATTCACAACACTTTGAATAAAAATCTGACTGTTTCTCTTTCAGGCCTTTGTTGACGTTACTGCCATTGACAATCAGGGCCGTCCTGTTGCTGGAACTGGCAAGGGTTCCGGATCTGCCGCAGCAAGCACGACTGTCGCTGCCACCTCTTCCATTGTGGTCGCTGATCCGGCCCCAAGTACAACCTCTGTCGCTACTGGTAATGGTAACATTGTCGTTGGTGATTTTGGAAAGTGTACCGTTCCTCAGATTGAGTTCGCCGTTGGCTTCGATAATCGACGGGAGACCAGCTTCCAGCCTGTTGATAAGGGTGGATATAACTTAACTTTACCTATTTTATGTAGTATCCACTGACAGTGCTATCACAGCGTCTTACAACCACGGCTCTGCCCAGAACATAGATATCATCACCCGTAAATTTAAGGTTATTTTTCTGTGATACGCTTTCTGACTGCTTCCCAGAATTCATTTGTGATTCCTTGGTGAACTCTTGCGGAGCTGACCAGACCGCAAAGGATACATGCGCCAAGGCAAAGGATGCAGCATCTGCCGCTGCTGCTAAGACTGGTGCTCAAGCCGACGCATTCAATAGTGTGTTTGGCATCAGGACCGTAAGAACATATCTTCCTTCGATGTTTCAGGTACTGATGAAGGATATCAGAACTTCGCAAATGTCACTCCCATCGATGATCAAGGACGCCCAGTTGGAGTGGCGAACACCGCCGACTCTGGTAACAATCCCGCACAGACTGGTACCGTGAGTTGTCTCGATTACTTAGCCTGGATGGGCGTAGGTTAATCCGAGCCTATATAGACTACCTCCATCGCTGCCGCTGCCACTTCATCAACCAACAATGGAAATCTGCAGGTCTTTAGTGGTGCGCTTGGTGGTGTGACTGCTCCTGCTGTTACTGCCCTTGCGAACGGCAAGTTCCAGGTCGATGGTAATAGCGCTATCAATCAGAAACAGGGTGCCCTTACTCGCTCATGGTATGTTTGTTCCTTGTATTCCGAATGCATATGGCATTAACCAGCCTTCCCTAGCGATGTCCAAAACAACAAGTGTGCCGACGCTGCCAACGCATCTGGCAACAAAAATGGATTCACGGTTGCTGCATGCAATGCTCAGCAGAAACAGTGCGTTGCTACGGTCAACTCGGCTTAAAGTGCTCTTTCAACGACCCTCACTGGATTGATGGAATTCTGTACTGATTAGTTTGCCTGATTTCTCTGGATTTGTATCAATGTCTTATCAACTTTTTGCAATTTAGAGCTCTGGAGACTGTACATGTGTCCTTAAGAGTCTTCATATTTTGATTCAGATGCTTCTTTATATTTTAGAGTATTTGGTAAACTCCTATGAAATGGTAAATTCATCCTCGGAGTCACGTTCAAGTTCTCAAACGACTTCCTACTGCGGTTCGGGTGGTCTGCGTGACTGGGCTCGATATAGGTAGGACTGCAGGGCTGAAAGGTTTCGATACATTATATCTGGGGGAAAAGAGAGTCCCACACTCGTGTTCCTCACTCCACAAGGCAGGTGCCGAGGACGATACCAAGAATAGCAATACCCAGACCTAGGAACGGCATTGAACCTATGCCAGAACCAACAAACGCTCCTGCAGATGCTCCATTGGATGTTGACGCACTGCTAGAGGGTACAGTGGTGCTTGTGGTTGGACTTGTAACCGTAACATTGGTAGATGCGGTACCTGACATCGACATTGCTGAGGACGAAGATGGCTCGGAGGTCGCAGAAGGAAAAGAAAGTGACGAAGGCTGGCTGGCTAGATTGCAAAATTGTTGGGCTAATAACTCTGTGGCGTTGAGCTCCTGCGGACACAAGCTTGTCGTGCAATTGACGATGTCCTGTGTAAACCGTTTGCTACAACACGAGTTAACAAGCAACGCATGTAATTTCGAAAGCCGACACACTTGCTACAGTAGCAGTTGACATTTGTGACACTACTGCAATTAACGCCAACCGCCAGTTGGAGGCAGTTCGTTACTGTACAGAAAGAGACAGTTAAATCAACACAAAGTCAACATTTTCGACTGACCACAATCAGAAAAGCCACTGAGAGTAGGGAATTCGGCACTATTGGTGGGCGTTGCAGAGACGCTGGTGCCATTACCACTTGCACTGCTGATACTGGTCGGCGTAGTGCTGCCAGAACTTGATGGTTCAGCAAACGTTGAGGGGGGTACGAGAGTGACCTTCGGTTCTGCACCAGCGAAGGGGCAGAGAAGTGCCAATACGAGTGGACAAAGCAGAGGAACGAGATGATACATAGCTTGCCTTGAGCGTAGTGGTACCCAGGAAGTCATTTAATGAAGACTGGTCACTTAAGAAAGCTGCGCATTTCGGAGTATGTCAACCACCAACAAAAGTAAACAACGCGTGGAGCAACTTTGAGCAGATGAAGGGCTTGTCTGCTACCCCACACCAACGCGCTTTACGGGTCCTCACTAAAGAATTAGTCTTGTCCAAAGATGGCTACACGCTGCAAGCTTGGGATGTTCAAGATATAAACAGAGTCACTGACTAACCTGACATGGCTACATCACGCAATCCTACCTTGATATGGTCTGGATACGTGCTGACTGTCGTGCTAGATAAGAATCGATGTTTCAACACTCCGCTGACAATCCCCTTGTCTCCTCATGGATTCCGTTCATGTCCCAAACGTAGAAGCCAATATTGCTGAGGATGACGAAGTGACCATTGCTCAGTTGGAGGGCTCCTCCGAGTCAAAGGTCCCTGGTGCTCCCATCGAAAAGGTATGTCTATTTTCCATACGAGCCTCTTTACCAATTATGAATCCCTTCAGGTCAACCCCTTGGGCCGGGAGGTCACCTTACTCTCAGCAGTCATGTTGAATGTCGGCCAAATAACAGGGTGAGTGTCTCAGGCTTGTCAGGTAAAATTGGTTTGAACCATTTTCAGATCTGGAATTTTTGCCGTTCCTGGTGTCGTTCTGAACTCTGTTGGCTCAGTTGGCATGCTTTTTATATATTGGCTTCTTGGACCATTATTTGCTTATGGTTTGTCCTGATTTCAACTCTAAGACTTCGCTGAGGCAAATAACCCATGTTTGATAGCTGGCCTGGCGCTATATAGCGAGTTCGCGTCGATGTTTCCCCGCCGGTCTGGGGCTGAAGTTGTATACTTGGAGCAAGCATATCCACGCCCACGATTCTTGATATCCAGCTCTTTCGCTGTAACCACCGTTCTGATGTCGTGCGTTATCAATTTGTCTCGAATCACCTAGAAAGACTTATTCACTCCCTTCACAGATTCAGCGCCTCGAATGCCATTGTTTTTGCACAATATACTCTGACAGCCTTTGGGGTTCCTGTCACAGATCATAACCAAACACTTATAGCTCTTGCAGTAGTATTTGTTACTGTCGGAGGTGGGTTTTCCATACTTTCTCTTACGATTAGTCTCATCTCTGTCACAGGTGTTGGCCTGTCGACGAAGTGGTCGCTTCGCGTAGTCAATTTTCTTACCATCATCAAAGTATTATCTCTGGCTTTGTAAGAGAACAATCAAAACCGATGCCCTTGTAAATATGCCTAACTATAATTTGTTTCTAGCATGGTTGTCAGCGGTATTGCCGTCCTTCTAGGGCTGACACGCGTCGAAGATCCTTACGCGAACTTTCACAACATATGGGAAGGTAGTACAAGCAATCCCAATGCCCTTGCTACCGCACTGGTTTGTTTTACAATTTGACCGACTGGTACATACTGATCCCATCCTAGGTTAAAATTAATCATTCCTTCGTTGGATGGCACAATGCCTTCAATGTGCTAGGAGAAATCAAAGGACCCAATCCCGCGCGAACTGTTCAGAGATCAGGCATAATTGCGCTATCCATGATGTCTGTACTCTTCTTGTTTGTCAATGTCGCCTATGTCGCTGCCATACCACGCGAGGACATAAGGAACTCAGGCCAACTCATTGCTGCGCTTTTCTTCCAAAGGGTTTTCGGCCCAGACCTGGGAGGCAAATTCTTGCCCCTTCTGGTTGCATGTAGTTGTTTCGGTAATATTGTACGTCGAGGGTTTATTTTCGTTAAAGCGATTCTAGTCAACCGACTTTCTTCACTTAGATTGCTGTGGTATGTTAACCGCCCCTTTGTGGTTTTATTCCAGGCTTGCGCTAATGGCCGTAATTCTCTCATCCTAACAGACTATTGGACAGGTCAGTGTACGCATCTCACATCTCTAAGGCAATACTAATAAGTCATCAACCTCCATACAGTCTCGTATAATCCGCGAGATTGCCAGGCAAGGACTCCTTCCCTTTCCTAGTGTCTTCTCTTCGACACGTCCATTTGGAACGCCTCTTGGACCCGTAGCCCTGAAAGGTTTCTTGACTTATTTGGTGATCTTGGCGATTCCCGCGAAAGACGCATTTAACTTTGTTCTCGATCTCGCATCGTACCCAAATCTCGTGAGTCTCATCATCCGAATCTTTTTTATTCACTTAAGCTCGCCCCAGGTCTTTCAATGTGCGATGTGCGTGGGGATCTGGATAGTACGGAGTAGGCGCGCACTTGCTGGCTTGCCCCGGTCGCTGCTTGAAGCCCGCAATAGCCTTGTCTCTGCGTATCTGCTATCCTCTATGTTCCTTCTCTTAATGCCTTGGTGAGCAAAACGAGCGGGTAATAAACAATCCCATAACAAGCTCTGATATGAGAAATTGCTCTTAGGATCCCTCCTGAACCGGGGCATGCTGACGTGTCTTTTTGGTATGCAACGTAAGTTTACCCACTCCTGGCGCGTAACAATGTTCACCACGGACGCTCGTTCTGCAGATACTGCGTTGCTGGTATTGGCCTCCTATTGGTGATTTCTTTGCCTCTCCAAAAAGACACCTACTAACTGCTTATGTAGTGCTGTGGCTTGTATTACTATATGTGGATTGTTTTGCTTCCCAAGCTGGGTGGTTATGAGGTGGTAGAGGAGATAGAGGAATTACCAGATGGTGCAAGGAACACACGGCTAGTTCGACGATTTAAAGATGTTGACGATCCTAGACAGTCTCTTTTGGCAAGTGTGGAACAGTAGATTCATAGATGGATTGTACCCATGTATTTTATAATTGACTAACTAGGTTGTAAAGGAGTGGGGATGAAAACGAGAGAATGGGTGTATGATATTTGCATTCAAGGGTGCCTCTGACAGAATACAGTTAGTAGTACAAAAGGTCCAATTCGGATTCGAACGACTATAATTACAAGAAAAAACAGATACTCAAGGGCCCCACATGGAATTCTATTATACCTTAGTTCTTTGTTGGTGCGACCCTTTGAAGAGAGGCTAACGTAATTTTCCGTTCAGCCTCCCACCTCGAAAGTTCAGACTTCAAAGCATCAATTCGTAGCTCGTTCACTGGGTGACTCGAGCCCATTATTCGGAGCGCGTAAGTGAATTTCTGGGATGCTGGTTGCTCGATCTCCGTCCTTGAACACTCCGACATTTGTCCTGAGCCACGGAATTCCCAAAATTTGACAGCATCCCTAGCATCGAATCCAGCATGCGCCAACAACCTGAGCCCGTGTCAGTGGCAACGAACTATCACATAGGCACGCAACACACCTCGCCGAAACTACGTCAGCCTCAATTTCCTGTTTCATACTTGTACAGTACTCGCCCACTTTGATCAACTCCCCAGATCCTACTTTACCGAGCTGGCCTACGGCGTCGTTGACAAAAGGGCCAAAAAGCATAGTCAGGGGGAAAATCAGGACTCTGACAATGTCGGTGATCATGGAAATGGTTCCTGGAATGATGACAGAGGCGGAAGATAAGGATTCTAGATGGTGAGATAACACCAAGTGGGACAACTCATGAGCTAGCAAGATGGCAAGCTCCGTGGTCTGCTCTGGTGACGGGGTGGGATGGCGTGGGGGCGGAGGGAAAGAAGAGAATAGGCCACCTAACAGATGAGAAAACCATGATTTATGTTCCTCGACGGTAGGAACCTCTACCAGAGGTACTCTTGCGAGCACATCGTCGAGGAAACCAGAGTATACAACAATACCACCTCCCCCATCGGGGCCAAAACCATAGGAGAATGCGTTCGATGCATCAGGTTTATCCACTAGCAACAAAGAGTATGGTGGACCCGTTATCGTGTGGGGTGTGGGCTGGGTTTTCCGATGTTTTTCACAAATGGCCTCACACATTCGCCGGATATATTCGGATGCACGGGGACGAGGACGTAGAGGATATTCCGCGGGTGGTGGCATGGGTGGCGTGTTTTGGTCCTCATGTAACCACTGTGGGTACATCGTCGGCTCATTAGTCAATATCGGTATCGTCTTTTCTAGTTTCCGTAGTGTCGAGTCCACCCATGCGTATCTCCAGTCCGTGTTAGGTATAATTTTCGGCGGGCCTTCATGGGCTAGAATCTCACCGACTGCGCTGTACCAGCCGGGTCCGGCCAGTTGCTTTGCTATCTCCTCCTCTTCCTCGGGAGATAAAATAATCATTCTCCATCTAGAAGGATCGGCACAGATTTAGTGGCTAGTATGGTATGGTAGAATCGTGTACAATTGACCTTCCTGTCAAAGGAGTTTTCTCCAAGCTGGCAACTATCGTACCCCAGAATAAAGTCATAGGAACGAGGAGGAGACCATACAGCAGGTATTTGCGATTTCGTATCTGTTTAAGTGCCCGAGCAACACTCTCCTCAGATTTTGGAATCCCATGAAGGGCAGCGTACTTCATTTTCTTCTTTACTTTCGCATTGGAAATAATTATAACTGGCATGAATGTTAAGACTATCCGCGCTGCGGTTCGTGCTAGTTCCAGAGATGTTGACGCCTAAAACACATATTAAGCACGATTCTCACCAACAGCAAGGATGGTTACCTTGAGCATCGCAGCAAATATAGGAATGAGAGGACCACCTTGCCTCTGAGGAGTCGAATGAAAAGCTGCCACGGCTTGCCTTGAACCGAACGCAGAGTTTGGAGCAGCTCGAGGGGATGGATATTGTCGTAGGCATCTAAGAGAAGACGATGAGTGGGGCGCTCGTATTGAGCGGGGAAGTACGGCTGGATTCCTGCAAACGAATGGACGAAACATTGTACATTGTCCAAGTCGTTGATCAAAACATTGACTCCCAACAATATGAACAATCTGAAACCGAGGTTACCGCAGCCGACACGGAGCACGTGTACAGATATGAACAGACTTTTACTAAAACCTGAGTCAGACCACTCATCCCTGAAAAGCATACACGTTTCCGTAAGCTTTTGCAACGATAGTGTACAATGAAGGCTACTGTATCTATGTAAATGTGGTCGTAACATATTAGAGGAAAAGCTGAAAGCACTTCAGGAAATGAATGATGCTTCGTTGAACAGAGTACCAGAAATTTCCAAACCTGCCTCAAGCCCGGGCAGAACCGAGTCTGGGCCGGTGATAGACAAAGTTGTGGGGTTGAACCACTGAAAAGAGTCTTAGAGGGGTAAAAAGTGAGGTTGGTCAAATAAACTAACCTGGTAGATGAACGGTTTAGTCCCAGCGACGTAGTTTACAGCCATCTTTATAACGTATGGAATTTCTGCGAGCACATCGACTTTCTCCACTAGCCCCTTGGGTTTCTCCAAATTACCAAGGTCAACTTCGAGCTTTGCTTTCATAGTTCCTGGAGCATCGGGAAGGATTGACAGTCCCTGCCACTCAAACAATATCTGTTTGGGTTGTTTATAGCTTGTGAAAGGGTCGTGTTCAGCACTAAGATGCGTGGTTCTCGAGATGACGCCGTCGTCAACGGGTTTCTCGTCAGGCCATTTTGTCTCGGCCGTAATGGTAGCGAGTTTCCCACCTACAACCAACGACCCAATGTTAACCCAAACGCCTCCAGACCCTGCACCTTTGCGTCCATGGGAATCGCAGGTCTTGAACTCCATCTGAACAGCCGACACTCCCCCGTGCTGTTCACTCTGGAAGGCCCCAAAGTTCCACGACGCCGCAAGGAGATTGGGGCGCATCCCCTGAATCGCGTGGATCATTAATCCTGGGCCTTGGTAAGTCGCAGCCTTACCAGCATGAATTACATGGCCAGTAGCTTTGAAGTGAGGCCAGAATCGATGGATGGCGTAACCCTCAGGCTTATCCAGATCTGGTCCGAAATATGTGAAGCCTCCGTTTGGTCCTTTGCCGACCTTCCAGCCGGGTACACCCTCCGGACGGGAGATTTCAAAGGAAAGTTGGAGATCAGCAGCAAGGTTGGCGCGGATAGTGTATGATTCCGGGTAATCGGAGCCAGGGGCATGCTTATATGTTATCGAGAACTCATCCGCTTTGCTGGATCGCTTGTCGAGGCCAGGAGGTGGGGTGACGAAATTGGTTACGTTGACGGATTTCCATATAATCTGCTTCGTCTTGGGGTCGTAGTATTTGAATATGAACTGGATGGTGGGATACCATAGGCTGGCGGATCCCCTTTTCAGATTTGTTTCGATCCCCGTGTATAACAGATTCCTCACCCAACAGCGGAATGAATGACTTGGAACTGGAGGAAAGTTCCATCGTCGGCAAATACATAAAAAACTTGGGTCTCAGTAGCGAAGCCACCAGCGCATGTCCATTCGGTATCCTTGGGTTCAAGCTCCCCGAATAACTCATTGTCTTTGAATGCATCCGAGACTGGGTGCAAGTTGGGAGCAGTTGGATCTACCGGGGGAGCTGTTCTAGTGTAATTGTCAGAGATGCAGAAAAATTCCTGGCCTTCGACTCACGAAAATATTGAAGAGAACATGGTGGTTGGGTGTTGACAGGCAAATTATGAGACAACTGCGGGTTATTATCTCCGAATAGTGATACTTGTTACATTTCAGGTTTTCCACTGTCAGGATACTCTAGATGCAGCCCTTGCCGCTTAGACACGTTTATAATTGTGAGTAACTACGGTATTTATTATACTTCAAGGAGATTACTCCTGATCTGAATTGCTTCGTGGTCGTTTTCGACTGGAAGACATTGTTCCCGATGGATCGAGAGTTGCTATATTAGGATCCCAAAGGTTCTTAGGAACTACCCTTTGAGAAAGAATATCTGGCGCCTGGTAGCGGAAATGGGTAGTACGATGTTCTGAAGTAATATGGGTAGAGAGTGCTTCTCCAACATCACCCTAAGCAATTCAACATCTTGACATACGAAGCGGATCAGAAAAAGCTTACAGGTGGAGGATCACCAGCGTTGGCATCGTATGCCCATGAAAAATCGTCAGTTTCCTCCGTTTCGTCAGGGGTCGTGCCGTCTTCCGTATTATAATGTTTTGTATAGTCTGATGTACCCATGACTGGAATCAATTTCTCGAACCTCATAGTCCCGTTCTCTAGATTCTTCAAAAGAATTTTGTTCTGCCCAGCCTTTAGCGTTGAAGGATTTTGTGAGGGGATGGAAGCTGGCCACCCAACCAGACGAATACCATAAACATCCAATCGTTCGGGGTTCGTCCACTTCATTTCAGCATTACGGATACCACTCACTGACCTATTATCCCAGTCGAATAATGAGTGTGAGACTAGGAATAAAGGCGTACCTCAGAGCTTTCCGAACGTTTTCATAAAGATCATTCTTCACGGATCGCGCAGGTGGAAGCTTTACTGAAGCCGATGAGGCGCGGCTTGTTGATGAGCTGTCGTCCCTGAGGGAAGACATCGTCTGTGATTCCAGGTCCCTTATGGAATAGGTCTTGAAAGCTTTCGCGCCAGCGTCTCCACCATTGCGCATCCCCCGCCAAAATTCTCGGCCAAGAATGGAACCGCCAAGAAAGCCCATGTCAGAAGGGGTGTTGGGATCTACCGCAAGCACGAATGACTGTACCCCTGAAACTTCACAAAGGGTCTCCAACATTCGTGATGTATCACAAAGAACAGACCGCACTGCGACAAAGTTTATAGTGAGGTGTGGAGATCATTCCCACACATTGAGGACCCGGACCTTTGGCAGCGCTGTACTTGGTACCTGCTGAATCAGTTGACTGTGGTTGAAAGAGGTACTTTAAGTGCCATTCTGCAACATGTTGACGTGTCTATGAGGGTCTGTGTGAGAATTAAGACTATAGCCAAAAAATCAGTCTCAGAGACCTCTTCGAAGGGAAGAAATTCTCGTTCTGAGAACGCCTTTATATCCGCTAAGCATTTATCCATAAAAGTGTCCAGTCGGTCGAGAAAGAGTCCGTCCGGTGGCCCTGGTGCACGCGTACTGAATTCGTTCATTACCGTTGGTCGGAGACAAGGAGAAGAGGTGCACAGTGGCCGAAGTTGTGGCGCGAACTTCAAAGCACGTGATCAATTAAAAATCTGATTTACTTGCGATCGTCAAGTCCACGCAGAAGATGGGTCGAACGAGGACCAAGAAAAAAGCTGCGTTCAAGGCTACAGATACTCCAGCCCAAAACTCTGCGAAACAAAATGCTCCTTCCGTAGCATCTCTGTTGGAAAAGGCACAGTCACTCATAGTTCAATGCGATTACGATCTAGCTCAGCGTTTCATTCACCGGGTTCTGGAGCAGGAGCGGTCAAATCCAGAGGCAAAGGAGATGCTTGGTGTCGTGCTATTGGAAACGGGAGAGATGGAGGCCGCTAGAGATGTAAGATTGTTCAACCCGTTCAATAAGCTTAATCACAACTATCCCTTGCAGGCATTCCTATCACTGCTTCCCCCCCATCCTGATGCCCCAAATCCTCCACCCCCCTCTGCGCACTTATATCTCGCGCAACTCAACGACGGCGATCCGCGCTTAGCATTACAACACTACCAGGCGGCCATAAATATTCTCTCTGTTCAACTGAAGGGAAAGGAGCGCGCAAGAGATGAAACCGATAAAAATGATGAAGTAGAGCTCAGGAACAGTATCGTCAGAGCCATTGTTGGCCAAGTAGAAATTTGGATGGACCCTGCTTACGATCTTTGGTACGATTCCCAACCTTTGACGACGATAACTGCTCAGATTGTGGAGGCTAGCTTTGAACCAGATGCCGACAAGACTTGTGAAAATCTCATTACACAAGCGCTGCAAGTCGATCCTGGTAACCCAGAGGCTTTACAGACATTGGCATCGGTACGGATGTCGCAGGAACGACCGGATGACGCGAAGGACTGTCTGGAGAAGGCGTGGTCATCGTGGAAGGATCTGGATTTAGGTATATTCTCGATGTTATATTTTGAATCACGCCATTAATGAAGGTACTTCATAGATGATCCCAGACTTCCGCCAATACCTACTCGGTTATCACTTGCGAAACTTTTCCTGGAGTTGTCACTCTACACTCCTGCATTATTAGTGCTACATGGTATAATGTCGTCGGATGACCAGGAAGTTGAAGCGTGGTACCTAGAGGGATGGTGTTTCTTCATGATGTCAGAACAAGCAAAGGAAAACGGCGGAGTCCTGGACGAGCTTACATGGCAAGAGCTGGCAAAAGACTCAAGGGATTGTCTAGAGACATGTCAAGTTGTGAGTTTTTTTAACCCCGCTTTGATTTCATTCTTTCATATTACCATTCCAGTTGCATGTAAATCAAGGACACCCAGATAGACCTCTCTTAGACCATGTCAGGGAGCTTGTTGCTAAGTTGGAAGCTCTAGGCGTAGTTCCCTCGCCCGTAGATGATGGTGAGGGTGATCAGGAGGACGGTGAATGGGAGGACGTGGATGGCAGTGAGGATGAGGATGATAGGGATGTTGAGATGGCGTGATATACAGTTGCACTTATTTTCCCTTCCATGCACCGGCTCTCTCAAGTCATAACCAGCGTCTCTCAAAATTACTGTACTGAAATGGGGTAGTGAATCCGAGATAGAGACGCGTTCACCTCCTGATCTATGTGTGTACGAATTTACTAGATTGTTGATTTTCACCTACCACGATCAGCCACGATCTCTTCATGATATATTAGATGAAACGCCTCGAGGCCAGATGAAAGGCCCAGTGACTTGATATATTTTCTGTCATTTGCTCTGTGTACGACCTATCTCTATCTCATCACGAACATACCATGGCCAAGTTACGTCGCGAAACGCACGAAACACCACATATTCAACCACACACGAAGGCACTTCGTATCGTAGCTTCTGGTACCCTTTTCCTTACACACACTCTCTCAATACCATCGCATCCTGCCCCCTCATCTGTGGTACGAGCGCACTCAGTTGAGAAACGAAGAGGTGGATCTGCAAACACTGTATGGATTCCCTCGCGTGTACTAAGCCACCGACCTGACTTCATTTACAAAGCTTCTCTCCTTGTTAGCCCAATTTCCATCCGTTGAATCCGTTCTCGTCGCCCCCCTCAGCGGCAATGAGGAGGGCCAGATGATTCTCCGTGATCTAGAAAACGAGGGGGTCGTCACACGATATTGCAAGGTTTGGAAGGATGCTGGTGTTCCCAGTGCCTGGGTACTACATGCTGGTAAATCGCTCTTGCATCAAGGCTCCTAGCAAAGATTCATTATCCACACAGTTGACAGTGGTAACAGTACCGTTGTAAACCACAATCCTCTCCCTGATATTACACACGAAGAGTTTGTATCATTACTTGGACCTTTGCTCGCCCCGGAAAATTACCCTCAAACTTCTCCAGTCATCTCACCCACCTCCACCCACCATCCCCTGCCATTGTCATATGCCACTGCCACTCCAACGCCCCGAGCATCACAATCTGGCCCTCGCCCCCCCGCATTCCTGTCTAACCCCAATAGCCCAGCTCCCTTCGATTGGATTCACTTCGAAGGACGCTCGGTGAAGACCACCCTCAGTAACATCACAGGACTAGATGGACTCGCGAAAGAAAGGAAATGGAGGAGCCACTGCGTGTTCAGCCTTGATGTTGGCCGTAAAGGGAGACAGGGTGTCGAAGCGGTGTGAATTTTCCCTTCTCTGACCTTGGGCAATACACAACTGAGATACAGAATGTGTAGCTGATTCCGTATGCAGACATCCTCTTCGTTAACAAACACTATGCGGAAGTAAATTCACCGCACTACGCAACCACTCCGCGTGCATTTCTTCTCTCCCTGACAAGCATAGTGCCCCCACATGCCTTGCTTGTGGCACACTGGGGAAAGGACGGCGCTGCCGTTTTGTCAATGCCCACTAAGGAATACTTCCAGAGTTCTGGCTGGGTTGAGGAGCGACCTCCTCCTTCGACACAGCCAGTAGTCAATGACAGCCATCGAGGTTTGAGGAGCCCCACTGAGGAGCTCTCCGTAAGGAGCGGAAGTGATTTTTGGGCTGGCGCACGTGGCCATACGCCGTCCTCCAGTGCCTACTTCTCAGCAGGATATATGTCTGACACGGGTAACGACAGCGGCCTAAGCCACTCCACTGCGTCTCCGTCTTCCGAGCGGCGACATAAATCACGAGGACGCGAACATGCCGCCACAGATGAAGACGACGACGACTCTCAGGGCACAGAGGTGCCGATTGAAGATAATGATGATCATGGCATTGTGGATGAAATCGGGGCGCAGGATGCGTTTATCGCGGGTATGATCTACGCGTTGAGTAGGCGTATTGTTCCTGGATCGCCTTACACCCCCTCTTGGACGGCAGGGGAGTCGGATACAACCTCGCCTGAATCAGAACGAGGTCGATGGCGTTTAGATGAGTGTCTACGGTATGCACTGTTATTTTTTCCCCATATTTTCTTATTGTATATGTGCCCTGTAGGTTTGCAATCGAGCTAGCGGGAAGGAAAGCACGTCGAAAACACTGGGATGGCCTTGTGAATGAAATGGCGCGTGCAGGTTGGTTGGATGCTAATTGATTTTACGAGCTCAGACTTGTTTACCATGATTGCTTTAATACTGCTATACACATGCTGTGTCTTGTATCCCATATACCTAATTTCAACACATGGAATTCTAGGATAAAAGAACGTCCAACAAGGTTTAAATTTCCGCCTTCGTGTGTCGCAACTTTTAGTTTCCATTTCCGATCATGACGTCAACACATTTCCATATGTCTCACATTGTGCCTCACAGGATCGATAATAATAGAACAGCAAGATGGTCGGAAATTCCCAGTTTTGTGGTATATAAAGGCTCGCCATTGCAGCTACATTTCTTTGGTCTCCAGCCGGTCTTCGACCACACAGAGGTGGGTTTATCACATTTTCGCAAAGATTCTCGTAACTTTGTTTTTTAGAGTCCCACTGTATAGTGTTATCCGCTCCGACCAAGTCTGCGAAGTTCGATCCTTCGGCTGAGTGTCGAGTGCCCTCTTCACCCAATGTAGCGGTGGGGGTGTTCAATTTGACTCAAAGCTCATCTCTTACATGCACGTTTTCCAGGGCTACCTTGGCATCCGATTTCCTTCGTATTGAGATGCATGACGGAAATGCCCCCGCTTCACCTAACCGCTTTTATCACCCATTGTAGCAGTAGGTGTATCGATTTACACTCGATGCTTATCTTTTTAAACTATGTTTCCCAGGGCTACCTCGGTACCCGATTTGCCTCTGACTTTGACAGCCACGCCCAGGACCTCCCTCCACCCAACGGTCCCCATCCACCCAACCTCGCCCAATGCAGAGGTGGGTTTACAGCCAGAGTGCCCATCCCTTATAATAAAATTCTTTCTCAAAAGCTATTGTATCCGATTTGCCTCCGTGATCTCATGAAGTCCCCTTTCGACGACAATAGATCGCGTAATTCCCCCTCCATCCAAACGCCACCATGGCCATGTCGCCGAGTGAGTCCCTTTCAGCTACCGATATCTACTAGTCTTAATGCCGTCCAGTTCAGTCCACGCGTTTGTACTTGTATTGAAAGGGTAGACTCTGAATTGGTTTTGGTGGTGCACCACCAAGCCATGGTTTAGATTATACACTCTCAACTCAAGCTCATTGTGTGCTTTGTATCGTTGGCAAAAAATTAACTACCCCAGATCACCGATGTAATGTGTCTGCATCTAAGTTTCAATGATATAGATTTAGATTCGTCACATCATCGGTTTGTATTCATGGTTATTATAAGCTGAACCTTATCTCACAGCTCACACGCCCAACTCGCCTGAAATGCCATGCCAAAATGCACATCTCCTTGTAAGCGCGTCGGTCAAATCTTCTAGTGCCATACCACCGGGTTGAAGACGAAAGCGTGGGCTACTATTGGAATTGGTCACAGGCTGTTAACAGTCCTTTCAATAGGCATCCTTTGGCGAGCTGCTTTTCCGTAACTTACATTCCAAACATTTGAACTACTGGCACTTGGTCGTCCACTCGACGCAAAACTAGTCCAGTACTGTTGCATAGCTGCAACGAGAATCCTGTCATTTTGGTCCGAAGGTGCTGACCCAAAGAACGCAATGAGTTCTGCTCCATGGTTCGAACCCAGCGTAGGATTGTTATAACTATATGCCAGTACATGGAGACGAATTTGTTATTGAGTAAAATTGGCTTACTGATACTGGTATGATTGCAATCCGCGATCAAAGGCGGCCCCGGTGATGAGGGCAGCAGTACAGATATACCGCATCTCCCCGTACATTTGCTGGCCTTGTAAACTGAAAGTACCATAATCGCTTAAAGGATAGAACTCCGCAACGGCACGATCAAAAGAGGCTCGTGTAAAGTTCGCGTATTGGCCATGGATGAAGTTGTACACTGTCGTCTGAGTTGCATTCGGCATTGATGTGTTTGCGGCAGAGTTTGGTAGGGATGCTGACCAGTTCGCACCCTCGTTTGTATTTGATCTAAACAGTGGTTAAACGATTTCATGTTTGAAGCAGCTTTATGTCGATTGTATACTCACCCGTATACAACGGGAACATGGGCGAAGTGGCCGCTTGTGAATGCTTCAACCGGCCGCTCGTGTAAAAAGACGTCGTCAAGGATGGGTGCAAATGTGTATAGGGTGGAAGTGCGCGCTGCGATAGTCCGACTTCCAGCCATAGCAAGCTGATTCCCGTCAGCTGCTCTCAAACACTCCATCACACCTTCATTGCCACAACCACTGTAAATATGATTATCACCGCTGGCATTTTAGAGGACGTGGCCGTACTTACACGAACGAAGAAAATTGGTCGAAGATTGCTTCAACATACGAATCGGTGTAAGATGGCACGAAGTTTAGAGAGGGGCTGTCGCCCATTGCTGCACGGAACAATCCACCTGGGTTGCCACCCTCTCCCAGGAGCTAACACGGTATGGTCACCATCAAAACACACATTATAATCCCACCTACATGATACATGGTGGAACCAGCTCCTGCAGATTCGCCCCATATTGTGACCTGCCTGCAAACATGTCAACGACAGAAATGACATAGTGGGCTGCAGATGGCCACTTTTTATCGCCCCCAAACTCCTCTACATATCTTTGGATCCAACGCAAAGCAGCACGCTGTCCAACGCGTTAGTTTACGAGGATAAACGAGTGAGATTAAATGAAAACCTGGTCTAGAAGTCCAGCATTTAAGTTTCCATTGCTTCTGACTCTTGTTCCACCTGACCATAATAATCATCGGACACGCGAGGCTTCGTAATAAGTTTTTTAACTTGCCTAGGAATCCGAATTGACCTAAACGATACGCGAAAGTGACAAAAATCACAGGAGACGCGAGAGGTTGTAACAGGTTGTTGGGTGGAAAGTCACGTGTGCTTCCACCTTGATAACCACCACCTAGGTATGATCGCTGCATAGGACATCAGTCATTTTTCCAAAATAAGTTCCCATACCGTGGAAATAGATAAGGACAGGAAGCTTTTTACTTGGCTTTGCTGTTACTGGGACATATACCTACATAAAAATGACATGAAATCAGAGTGTATGGCAGCGAAACTAACTCCACAGACATTTCCGAATAAGCAGTCTTCTGAGGATCCAGTGGTAATCACGGTTTGGGTTGTCTGAACACATATATCTCCAAACTACAAGTCATCAGTGGCTTTGGGGGTCCTTGAAGCCCCATTTTCTCACATGTGTTGCATTTACATGCCCAAGGTGGGTAGTCGGGGGTGTGACAGGTGCTCGCCATCGAAGTTCGCCAACTGGTGCGTCTGCGTATCGAACGCCCTTGAACGAGATGATACCAGCAACATCATCTCTGATGCCCGTGAAAGTTCCATCTAAAGGCGTGAAAAAGAGTTCAGCCAAATCGGCACTTTGCTCCAAATACGACTGCCTACAATCAAGAGTCACAGAGGGTGCCACACTACTTGCAAAGGCGGGTAAAGCCAAACTAATAGAAAGGGGTACGTTCAACAACATGAGCGTCAGTAATTGAGAAGATTGGCGAGGGCCTGCGAGGACCATACATATATATAGTATGTCATGGGTAGCCGTAGCCTTTTGAGATCCGGCTTGTGTTGCGGGTCAGAATTGACGGGTGCGCCAAGAACCAGATGACCCCACTATTTCCAACCCAGGTTCGGGTCATGTGACGGTTGAGTGTTGGAACTCAGTGGGTCACTGGGTGCAGGGGAGATCATAGGAAGTCGTAATCACAGCGGTAGTACATTCTTCCTAAATACTCTGTTGACGTGGGATTGGGCTACGCTGGAGGGGAATTCCAAGATTACACCCATGAAGCCAAGTTGAACGAAGTGCATCGTCCACGGTACATCGACCAGCGTATATCAGTAGATATGAAGCCTACCTTATTTCCCAAGAAAGTTATTCCAAGGTCAAGTTTATATCGCAAGAGTTTTGAGAGAGCCATCGGGGGCATCAAGCAATAATAATAATGCTCTGAAGAATTTCAGGATTGAACCTATTAAATTTTGCATTGTCTACATTTGCGTCCATCTCTAGTCTTCAGCTTGTCCAGCAGTAATCACATCATCTGTAAATCCATTCATTAAGATCTAAACAAGAGAGAAAAATGGCCATCAGCACGAACCTATCTTAAGCACGGCGCGAACAAGCTAGCATCACCGCGTACTTAGTATTGCATCACATAAACAGAAAACTTGTAGACAAACCTGGGTGGCCAGTAAGTACTGCTGCCTTTTAGAGATAAGAGGGTCATAAACAAATTGCTTCTTCATGTCTGTCGCCGCCATAAGTATATAAGAATGACCTGAAGTACCATAAGGCATACCATTATCCCCCCGTCCGTTGCAGTCAATTCCTAGTCTTGAGTTCTTCTCGTTGATCTGTCTGCTTTTAACTTCCGCAAGGGTCTCTATTGGAGCCAAACCACTATTCTCTGCTAGGGCAAGGGGTACGGCATCAAGAGCTGATGCGAATGAACGCATCGCATACTGTTCGATAGACGCGATCTAAATCAGGTATGTTTGAGAACCTTGTTACCAACGTAAAATTTTAGTACGTACTTCGTCTGCTGCTTGTGCAACTGCAATTGCGCAACTGATATCTGCAGCACCTCCACCGTACACGACACGGTTGTCGACAACGAGGTTGCGAACGACACAAATTGCATCATGAAGTGCGCGTTTGGCTTCATCGACAATCTAGCGAGGGGTAATCGGTTACTCATCTTTCATATAAAGAGCGGATCATCTACCATTTTGTTGCTTCCACGGACGAAAATCGTGACAGCCCGCGTGTTTGCACACTCCTCAATCACGAGCATCTTGTCGCGTGTCGTACCAAACGAAACCTCACGTACGATACCGGCCTTTCCAAGCTTTTCTGGAGTAAGATCCTCAAAACGGGGTACGATACGGCCTTGTGTTGCTATTGCAATAAGCTTCCAACAGGTGAGTAAAGGTCAAATTTCACGTCGCGAATGGTCGTACCTCAATTTCGGGACCACCAACCCATCGCACAGCAGGTAGATCATTTTGCATCAATAAATGGTTGGCCTCGTCGTCGAAGCCCCACTGGCAGATGACCAAGTTCGCACCAGTATCTTTAACTCTCTTGATCATATCCGCAAACTTCTCCTTCTCGTACTCCCGAAGCTTCTTGTATTCATCGACAGTCGTGATGTCTAGCTTGTGTTTGGTCTTGGGACGCGGAGGCTCGAAGGGACAGGTCAGGATGGCGAGGCGGGCGTCTTTGACAGAATGGGGCATTTGGGGGTGAGACATATCTTTGTCAAGGAGGACACCCTTGATCAATGTTGTATCTGCGAGCGAGCCTCCGACTTTCCCATCGACCTTGATGAGATCGAATGAAACATCGCGGCGCTCAAGGTCCGCTACTTGTAGTACGGCATCGACAGCTATTTGAGCAAATTGTTGATGCTCCTTGGAAACGCTGAAAATAGATGAGAAGGGACATAATCGTCACGAATCGTTAAGGGAACATACATCTTGCTCCCGAGACTGGTCATCGCAGTTTTCAGAAGGTTGTTAGTATCCTCTTTGGAGAACTCGACACGATCTGAGATGCGGTCAAGCTCTTCGACAGCGACTGCGCATGCGCGGTCAAAGCCATCTGCAATACGAATAGGATGGATTCCCCGGTCAAGGAGAGCTTCACTTTGCTCCAGAAGAGCGCCAGCAAGCACTGATATAAAAAGTGAGAACAAGTTAGTGAATTGATAAGGTTCGTGCATACCAACGACACCAGTTGTCCCGTCGCCAATCTCGTCATCTTGACTTTTCGAAAGTTGTACAAGAAGTTTCGCGATCTGGTGTTCAACCTCCATCTGCCCGAGGATCGTGGCACCATCATTGGTGACTGTTATTTCACCGTCGGGCGATATTAGAATTTTATCAAGGCCTACAGATTACTGTTTGTCAATGAGATCACTGATCGAACGAGTGAGAAAAACCTCGTGGGCCAAGCGACGTCCTAATGATGTTGGCGACGGTTTTTGCGGCAAGAATGTGTGACTGTGTAATATTCGGTTTGGCATTCATGTTATGTGAGTAGAACCACAGACCTTGATAGCCTCGACACCATGACTTCTAGTTTTCCTTGCCTGTTCTCTCACAATGATGAACGGCCGACCATACTGTAAAAAGTATCAACTCCTCCCAAAGAGATTTTGGCTAAAATTGAAGTACCTCATCTGTAGCGTAGACAGCCTGCTGATTGGGATCCATTTTATGGATGGACTGGTTGTACGCGTCGCGGTTGTGCAAATAGGCGTGACTGTCACGCGTAACAGCAGAGAATCAGAACTGGCATCACTGAGCTTGGACAGCATTCCATCGCTCTGGGCATAAACAACACCTTTCTCTTCTAAACTTTCTCGTAAAATCGCACCATGGAACATGAAATCGATGGATGGATTGAGCAATTAAGCCAATGTAAACAGCTCACAGAGAACGATGTTAAAAAGCTCTGCGACAAGGTCAGTAGGCACTCGTGCCACCCGCAATCCTCACCTGATCTGACGATCGTACTTGCTGAAGACAAGAGAAATATTGATGGAGGAATCTAATGTGCAGCCCGTTAGGTGTCCTGTCACCGTTTGTGGCGATATTCATGGGCAATTTGTGCGTTGGCTTGTTATCTTTGTGGGGCCAAGCTGACAGTTTGATTCCCTTCTCTTTCATCGCGCTATTAACATCTAGCATGATCTCTCTGAGCTCTTCCGTATCGGCGGAAACTCACCAGATACCAACTATCTTTTCATGGGCGACTATGTCGACCGCGGGTATTACTCTGTAGAGACAGTGACGCTGCTCGTGGCCCTCAAGCTTCGCTACCGCGACCGGGTAACTATTCTGCGCGGAAACCACGAGTCGAGGCAGATCACGCAGGTGTATGGCTTCTACGACGAGTGTCTCCGCAAATACGGCAACGCTAACGTGTGGCGGTTCTTCACCGACCTATTCGATTTCCTACCCCTCACTGCCCTGATCGACAACCAAGTATGTCCTTGCTCTTATTTCGTGTTTGCTAGATGTTTCTTTGTCTCAGGATACGTGTTATACCCTCGTATGGAGTTCTTGCCAGATCGGGAACACTTTCTTATTCTACAACTTACAGCAGACTTGATCATACTGATCTCATTCCTTCCAGATATTTTGTTTGCACGGCGGGCTTTCACCATCCATCGATACCCTAGATCACGTTCGCTCCATCGACCGCGTGCAAGAAGTCCCCCATGAAGGGCCCATGTGTGACCTTCTATGGTCTGACCCGGACGACCGTTGCGGCTGGGGAATATCACCTCGGGGGGCTGGATACACCTTCGGGCAGGACATTTCAGAGGCATTCAACCATAATAATGGACTTACGCTCGTTGCTCGGGCACATCAGTTGGTCATGGAGGGTGAGTATAATTTTACTTGGTTGACGTACAGAAGACTTTTTTGTTGATGATTGACGTCACGTTGTCCAGGCTATAGCTGGGGCCAGGATAGAAACGTCGTGACCATTTTTAGCGCACCGAACTATTGTTATCGGTGTGGTAATCAGGCTGCGATCATGGAGATAGACGAAAAATTATCATACAGCTTGTGCGCATCAACTGTCCATTTCAGCCCCATACACGCCTTGACGGTTCTTTTTGATAGCCTACAATTTGACCCTGCTCCGCGGGCAGGAGAACCGCTCGTTTCACGACGTGTACCGGATTATTTCCTCGTATGTTTTATCAAAGTTACGATGCTGGGTTTTGTAATTAACCTTCTGACAGTGATCGGGATTGTTAATAACATACATATATCGCCGTTCCGTGTACCATGATTATTAGAGAGCAAACTCAACGCAAAAAACCACAATTTTCCTTCGGCGATGCGACTGCATACATAATCGCAGTCACGACTTCAACTCCTTCGTTTTATCATCTTGTCCTTTCATCGCTTTCATTCAGTGTTGACACTCTCTTTTCACAAAGACATTTTCTATCCTCATATCTTCATGTTTGAATTATGGACAAACCGCCTCTCGCTGCTACAGATCCTAACTAAGAAAAGGATACATGCGCGCAGCAACAGCGTTGGCTGTTACAAGTCAACCTCTATATTGGTGAGTGGCATTTTTGACGTGGTGTGTGGGGCATGCGAAAGTGCAAACGATGAAGTCAGAGAGATATGCGCAATATGTTACAAGGCAACTCGGCAAAAGTACCGTTAGTGGCGACCATGAATCAAGAGTACCCTTTTGGTGGCGCTTCGTCCTCTACCACTTCCGTTGTCTTCTCAGATACTTTCTTGGTCACGGTTTTATAAACTTCCTGCGTATCCTCGTGCCCAGCGGCAGTTTTCAAGGGTCCATTGACCTCGTCTGGAGAATTCGAAGCGTCCGGAGCGGTACCGTCGTCAGTGGAATACCGAGTCTTGACATATTCGATTGTTTGCGACTGAAGCTCGCTTGTGGAAGCATGAGAGTCCGCCCTATCTGCCTACGATGACGATATTTAGATAATGGCTGCGGCGGTGAAGACGGGCAAAAACTCACCTTAGTAAAGGCTTCAGACTCGCTCGCAAGGGACTCGTTCCACCCAGGTGCGTTTGAGTGCGGCGTAGATGTTTTGTGCTGCTGTCCGGATAGATTGCGGTGCTTTTCAACTTCAAGAGTCTATCGCAAGTCAACAATTAGCTCAGTCATGTTGCTGCTGGAAAATATCCGACGTACACCGGGATCGTTATCGTGCATCGTGCTGTGTGGAAGCGTCAGCACTAAGTTACCATCTGTTCAGTCGGAATGGGTGAACCTCATGATTCGACGCCTGTGCAATGCATTAGTATCAGAGAACATGGAGAAGAACATATATATTCCTTGTAATGTTAGGCAGTCTGGCGGTGGACCCGCGAGTTACTGCGAGTGATGTACGAAGAACACTGCGTGAGGTGACCATCGATGACATGGGGAAGTAGAGATTGGCTTCTTGGTGCACGGGACGTTGTATATATACGCACGAGCCACTGAGACATGACGTCACCTTGATGCGTGGGAACTTAAGAAAGTGCCACTTTTAGTTCTTTGTTCTGTGCTCTTACTCCCCTCCACTAAACTTTTTCACAGCAACAGAACAATCCATTCAACTTCGACACTTCCTGCCAAAGCAATTCGCGTCCAGATCCCCAGTTTCATCGGGTAACAACGCAGTTGCCAACGCGCAAAATGGTTGGACTTGACATGACAATCAACACCCTGTCTACCCACTGCCAACGGCCATACACGGTAAACGGAGTTTTACAGAACTCGTTGATCTTCTACAAAACCAATTTTCGCACCACAATCCAGTAACATATCCAATGACACGAGATGGCCTTCCAAAATACATCCTTCTACGTCGTGTGGTTCTTAACGGTGTGTGATCATACATACATATCAAGCTTAAGTACGCATCACAAACCTTTCAAATTCGATTATTATGCTTCTTGTTACCGCCTTCCTCGGCAGCTGACAGATCAGCGAATGCATTATTCAAAAGCATCAGCGTAACCCTCCTAAAACCATGCCTCGTCAGTCAAGTACGTTCCCTGGTCGGCCAAGTACTTTCTTCCCTTTCCAATGCCGGCCATTCCTTCTACTTCTCCCTCTGAATCTTCCACCTTGCACAGTTTCCACACTCAGCTTGCTGTTTATAATGCTTTCACTTTTCTCAGTCTTTTTTTGAACGCTGCAGTACTGGTATCTGCATTCGTGTCACCCAGTGTTCAACGACTCAAAGGATGGTATAACTTGGCCATCATGTGGGTTGTTTACTCCATCGCGTATCTCTTGACCTTTGGCCATCAAGTTGGTCCTGACCCTCCGTTTGGACTCTGCATAGTCCAAGCTGCGCTGATTTATGCTTGTCCGCCTTTGTATGTGGAAATCCTCAGGATTTGGTGCTGAACCTGACAAAATTTCTTCGTAGGTGTGCAATTGGATACACCTGCTTCGCCGTTAATGTCCGCGCATTTCATCACTACATCACATAAAATGGCCAACCAAATTGACAACGACCTATGTAGTTTTATTTCCTGGCGTGCGCGAGGATATTGGGAGACAAGAGAGCGACTAGACTGGTAGACAACACATCGGTAAGATACCAATCTGCAAATCATATCTGGATCATATTCAAATTTCCTCCAGCTGCTCGTCCTCCCCTGGCTCGTCTTTGGTGTAACGTTTTTCGGGGCATTACTGGTAACTACATCCACCACGATATACATGTCACACTATGCTTAACTACTTTATAGTTTCTACGTGATTCATCGGCAGTGAGGCGTGACCCAAACCATCACTTCTATTGCTCCATCGCAAACTCGGAACCGTGAGTACATTCTGTGAAGTAAACGGGCTGTCTCAGTATTCAGACTATATCGGAGTTTACAGGCGTATAATTTGCGCGACGGTGATCATCCTTGCGGCAGTGGTTTTACTTTCAGTTGAAGGTCAATTTGAACTTTCTTTATTTCCATGATATAGCTTAATTCAGGCCATCTGTATAGCTTACACCATCGTGATTCTCCGCCGCCACTGGGACTGTTATAGACGCATCAGCCTTCGGAGTACAGATGTTTCTCTATCGACTTTCCTTCGCTTGTTGCTGTTCACGGGCATTGTTCTAATCGCGGTGTGGTAAGTGATGTACCCCTCTCTCAATCGCACCTAGTTTGTTGACATCTTCCTATCCATCCAGTATGGCTGCAATTGCGGTTTATCGCATAAACCAAACTTTAATAGGGTGGAGCATTGTTTTGCCCATCAGTGAGCCATTACGAATTTCACTTATCAACATTCTGAGTCCTCTGCTTACGTGCCCGCCTTTCTCCTAGTATCAACTTTATCCGCGATCATGTTCGGCACGCAGAAGGTAAGCAACATTGACATGGAAGAAACGTCGTCTGCTCCAATTTTTATGGCTCTCCCTAGGACATTTTGTGTGCCTGGCTGTTTTGGAGGAAGGCTGAGCCAGACGCAACGCCTGTATCTGTTGAAACTTGGAGTAAGGCGCCGAGCAACCCTGTATCTTCAAGTTTATTCTTAACACGATTCTCTTTCCGTTAAGGAACATAGAATATAATGTTCTGCCAAACCATTTCATATACCAGCTGCTTCGACGATACAGAGGTGTTATTTTACAATAATAGTAATATAATATAGTTCACATGGCAAAGGTTTAAGGGGAAACTATTAGAGACGGATCATTTTACCGAATTTTTGCCGAACGGACCAACGGTGGCACTGCTACTGCCAACGGCTCAGGAGCCCCTGCTTTGTTTCTTTCTTTCTCCCAGCTTCGTCTGGTGTCATAAATGCAGGCTTCTAACGTTATCTTCTGGCTGGTCGTCCCTCCGCTAATCGCATTCTACTTGGTCTACACGTTGGAACTTCAAGTCCTCACAGACTTGCATCAAATCCGGGGCTTCCTAGCAAAATCTCTCTTCGTCATCTTCAAGCCCCCGTTAGGGTCTGCTGGATATGACGACCTGTTTCACAAAATCCAGGCAGGCGATCGGAAACCTTTTGTGCGGCACATAGTCGCAGTAGGTGATTTACACGGTGACATGCCCAACGCGAGGAAAGTATTGCATTTCTCAGGGGTTGTGGACGAGTTCGGAGACTGGACAGGGAACACAGACTTTTTTGTGCAGACAGGAGATATTATTGATCGGTGAGCGAGCCGTAGGAAGCTGTGGGGTCCACCTTACAAATTTTGTACAGTGGTGACGATACGATTGCCCTGTTTGACTGGATGGATAAGTTGCGGGGTCAGGCAACCACCACCGGTGGGGTTGTCCTTAGCCACCTCGGTAACCACGAATGGATGAATGCCATAGGTAAGCCACATTCCTGACCTGCTATCTGTTCTACTGTGAATCATTATAAATAGGTGATTGGAGGTACTTTCCATGTCTTCTCTCTATGAAAGCCGAATTGAAATGCTTTACTGTAAGGTATGTATACCCCACAGAGATCAAGACCTTTGGCACCGTTGCACAACGCCAGAAGATGATTTCAACTGGTCGCCTAGGCCGTTCCTGGGCTAAGAACTATACAACTACCTCCAGACTCCCACTACACCCATCCCTCGGGCCACCGAACACTCCGTTCCCGCCCAAATCTAAGCACTTACATTATCAAAAGGGGAACGCCGAACTGGACCCATCGTACTATTACGACGCCCATGAACCTCTTTCCCACTCCGCTCTGTCCTTTGTGCATGGCGGGCTGTCACCCACTTATGGGGATCTCACCCCTTTTCCCACTCGTATCAACGAGCTCTCCGATACTCTCCTACGAAAACTCCAGGAGCGAGATCAGCCACCTCCTCACCCACCCCACGTATACCCTGGCTTACCTTCAAGTATGCCACAAAGTTTTTTATGTATATATCCATGCTGAGGAGTAAATAGGCGCAACCAAGGAAGAAATAGCGCTCTACAGCACTAATGGGCCCTTATGGTATCGTGGCTGGGCCATGGACCCTGAGGAGAAGGTTTGTGCAGAGGTAGAACATGTCCTCGCAAAGACAGGTACACGACGAATGATCATGGGCCATACACCTGACTTTAATGTGAATCCTATGTTGACTTGACTATGATCTCCGATCCTAACATACCTTTCATAGGGCATCGTAGCACGGTGTAATGGGAAGATCATCATCATTGATACTGGTCTGTAGAGCCCTATCAATATATCCCATAACATCGTTTCTGACGTCTAGTGGAACCAGGAATATCACATGCGTATGGCGGTGCACTTTCTGCATTGTCAATATACTACACTCTTACTCCCATTGGTGCTCCCGAAGAGCAGCGATGGGTGGAGAAGGAAACTGTCAGTGCGCTATACCCCGATAAACGAGAAGTTCTGGTTGTAGATGAACGAGAGGTCGTGGTTAACTTTCATGGAAACTGACAATATGTATAGGCGGACTAGGATCTAGGATCGGAGGTGTATCTTACTGATCAATTATTTGGATGTGATCCTTCAACACGACAACTACAAAAAAAAACACCTATATCCGAGATAGTACCAGGTCCAAAAGAAGGTATATGCAACACATTTTCCAGGTTGGAATCAGTAGATAATCAAGTGCATCTCAAGAGATAATACACCCGCCTCCACCCCGTTGCTTACCTGTTATTACCGTAAGCTTGGCAGCACGCTCTCGTTCATCCACGGCAAACATTGTTCGTAGACTGTCCACTTCCTGTGACTTCTCCTGCAACTTTTCCGTTGCATCCCTGGCATTATTTCTCACAACTTCCATAGACTCATCTTCAGAAGTAAGGCGTGTTTGAGCGGCTTCGTACTTCGCTCGAGCAGTCAGAAATCGGGCCTCTTCTTTCTGAAATGCGGCCAGAACTTTCGCGCGTTCAGCCTGAGCTTTTGCCTCGTTCTGAGATGTAAAGGGGGTGTGAGGACAGAAACGAGGAGTGTAGCAGGGGCGCTCAACTGACCTTGATCACCGCCGCCTGAAGTTTCTGAAGACCAGAAAGTTCATTGATTGCAATTCCTAGCGCTTCTTTCTCTGCTCTCCCTTCGTCCTGAATTATCTGTGCCAGACGCTTTCCATCCTTTGCTGTAGAAGACCCTGGTCAGAAAGCGTATTACCTACGCCTAGTCAGCCTGAGACCCACCTTCTGTTCTCGCGATTCTAGACCTCTGCTTTGGCGTGAGGGAAGCATCTGCGGTAGCAGCTCGTGAGGTGAGTTCTTGGTCCGCCTGTGCAGTGGAATGAGGGCCGGTTGTTGCTGCTCCCCCGATGAACGTGGCCCCCTCAATAGGGTTTCCCGCTGCACTAATGAACAGACTCCGTCGTGAGTCGGACCGACGCAGTCCCGAAGCACCCTGGACGGGAGACGGCGACCTCACAAATGTATTCTTGGGAGCAAGATTATTGGGATCGGGGGGAAAGTCTGCGGCTGGCAGCCAGCCTAAGGAATCGTGGGGTTCTGAAACAATATTGTCTCGTTCTACTGGATCAGGGGGTGCGCCACTGGTCTGTGGTTGGGAGGTGGCGTTGCGGGTATCACTGAGCATGATACCAGTTGGTGCGTCGAAATAAATGCTCTTGTCGCTTTCTGGAGAGCGAGGCTTGCCAGCCATTGAAAGTTGATTAAATAAATGATTAAATAAAAGAGCGGATGTAGTTTTCGCGCTATTTATGTCTCGATCATTGCATTGAAATGTCTGAGATCGGAGTTGTTGCCACAAGTTTGGCTGAATCGGACATCCGGCCCGGCCACATCATCAGCTTGTTCATGTTCCTTTTGTCTTGGTCCCCTTGAATGGTGTCCTTGTACGATATAGGCTTGCCTATTACCCGAAAGAAAGAAAGGTCTATGGCATCTGACCCAGAGGCAACCACCCACCAAGGAGAATTCGGTCCCAAGACTTCAAGCGACTCTACGAAGGCAGCAACTGTACCACCAGCCCTTTTGTCTTCAACAATAGAGAATGCCGAGCCTTGGCTCACACTAATTGGTATCTGGATGAGGGTGTACAGGAGGGAGGTATGTGCCATCTAAAACGACTCGTTAAACGTAATAGCTAAGCCATGAAAGGGCAAAGTTGGCCTATTCAAAGGAGCTCGTGAGGCCATATTGTAGTCTTGTTCTCTAATCGGACGCTTACCCTATGGCGTCCAGTCCCCACAATGGTAGTTGGAGTACTATCATCCATCTTTGCTCGCAATTCGCTATGCAAGCTGTATATCTCCCCAGTACCGTCCACCATGTTTCGGAGCCTTAGGAGTTCCTTGATAAATACGCTGTTTTACAGTCTCGCTCTGGTTTGGGTTTACCGGTCAGCACTCAAAGCTTTACAATCAGTGCTGTGATTGAAGCCTGTCGTACAGAGCTACTGTGACCCGCGCAAGGTTAGATATCTTTGGATCCAGTATAAACGATGGCATCAATGCCATCCTCACCCGCTACGAATGTACGAAACCGTGGAGAATATTCTCTTCGGGTCTCATGTTTCCCCTTCTTGCCGGCATCCTTCTACGCGTCCTGGTCCTCCGCCCCCTTCGCCTTTTGATCGAACCAGATCAGCAACTTCAGAAAGTGGACTCAATATATTTCTTGCGCTGTTTCGCAACTGCACTGTTTCTCTTGGCCAGCGTTGTCGTGATCGCTCCGCTGGATGTAATTGTTATGCGCTTGGCTGCACAACGGAACTACGGAGGAGAGGTCATAAATGATCCATCCGAAGCAGTTATCAAAACAGCCTTCAGATACGAGCCAAATGGTGAAGATGTCACCATCCGGTGGGTGTTTGCCAGGGAATGCTGTCTAGATATCTAGTGCTCAACTGTTTTACAGTCTCCGTACCGACACCGACTTAAAACCTTACAAGAATATCTACGATTGTGCGAAGAAGATTGTCAGAGAGGAAGGGTGGGCAATCCTTTATCGCGGTCGGTTCGTAACTTTTCTAGGGACTGTCCGTTGTTAGTGGGTACAACGTTAGGTGGGCGCTCTGCAGTCGCGTTCATCCTGAAATTCCGCCATTATCGGATTCGACTTATCCGAGTAGCCACTTCATAGCGCCTAATCGGTGGTGGTTGATTGGAGATATGGGTCCAGACCTCTTTGTACTGGGGCTATAGCTTTGACTATAAGTGCTCTACAATCCTGGCCGTGGCAACGTATGTCTTTTAGGTATTGCACGCCCCCTTGGCCTAATCGCCAGCTCGATTGACAGATACTTATCTCCTATAAGTTATCACCTTCCAGGTCATATTTGTCTATGGGGTGCCCCGCATGTTTGGGTGTTCAAGATGGATGGATCAACATGACACAAAACGGCTCCTCCTTGATACAAAGCCGTTGCCGGCTACCAAATGCTATTTAAACGGGCAAGTCAAGGATCAAGTTCTGATTTATTGATGGATGTCGTCCACATTGTACAAAGACGGAGGTTTAATTGACCTTCGAGAGACCGGGCCTGGCCGATGACACTTCTGAACTAGGATTCTAATCTACGTCTATACATAAAGTGCCGCCTCCTAATTTGAAACCCATTATTCTTCCCCGTCTCTAACCTGTCCACTCTTTCTTTTATGTCTGTGCCCTTTTTTCTGTTTTCATTGGCCTTTGTTCCCTTCACCGGAACGCTCGTGCGGTACAGGCTTGCTTACCGTCCAAGGGAGGCATGTATCGCGTCACCTGTAGACGAACTGGGTAGGCCCATAGGTTCAGGAAGGGAAGAGAAATCGTGTGTGGAGGGGAAAACAATTGTAGTACCAGTGCCGTCATTCTTCAACATCGCGACGACGGTGTACCAAAGAGAGGTCTGTTCCAGTGAATTATCTTCGGCGTGTCTTTGACATGGCTACATATCCCCCCAGGGGTGTGCCGGATTTCAAAAAGGCTTCCGTGAGCTACTAAAATTGTCTGCCTTTTGCGTGCTGACATGGTTCTTTAGTTCCTACATTTCTTGCGAACGTAGTCTTACCTATCTTCACCAATGCTGGGGGACTACCGAGACTATACATGTCTCCCTCCCCAGTTGCGCTTAATAGGCCACTGCAAGACTCATTGTTGAATACTTTAATGTATAGCCTTGCATTAGTGTGGACTTATCGGTATGACCTCTCTTCAGAGTACACCAGTCTTTTCTTATGTTTCAGACTCGTAGAGCCATTACAACGCGCGCCAAAACAGGGATTTTTGGCACAAGTATTAACGATGCCTTCCTATCTCTCTTCACTCCCTACGAACGAGAAAGGCCCTGGAGTGTCTGGTCTTCTGGCCTTCTAACCGCGCTTCTGATTAACATTTCCGTTCACTTTTTGATACTGCGTCCTGTAAAAATTTATATTGAGCCGAAGCAGCCCATGGACCAAGAATTCTTCGTACGCCTGGCTGCAACATCGCTCGTCATTCTAGCTAGCACCATTATTTTCGCGCCTCTGGATGTGATCGTTACAAGGCTTACTGCAGAACGACATATTAGTGCTGCATATGATACTCCAAGCTCGCCTAGTTCACCGTCCACTCCATGCATTGATGACATGGGTTTCCTGGACATAGAGAAATGTATTTTGTGGAGTTTGAAAGCCGAGCTCGAGGTAGAAGAGCTTTCAGTAAGGTTGGGTGGGACACATACTCAATGATGAAACTACAGCTAATAAATTACTTCCTTGTCTCAGGTTACGAGGCGATCATGATCCGTATACAGGAGTGTACGATTGTGCAGAGAAGATTATCAGGGAGGAAGGATGGCATGTTCTGTATCGCGGATGGTGGGTGACGTTCATAGGGAACATCTTCTGTTCATAGTTAGCACATTTAGAGGTGCACCCCTTACTTTATGAGTATTGGTTATGGATACATTTATACTTTATATAATATATTACCTAAATGAGACGAAGTAGCGTTATGCTTTTGCCATCCACTGAGCCCGAGAACGCGAAGTTAGAGCAGTTTTGATATTTCAGTATCGATTGACGCCGGAGTGGTCGTGGAAGCCCACCGGCTGGCGACGTGGCCTTCCTTGTCAACTAGAAACTTTTCGAAGTTCCACTGGAACCCTCGTTAGCATACTGGTGGCCGTACAAAGGTATTGAGAAAACATTACCTTGATCCGAGTCAGGCCCATGAAGCCTCCTTTCTGGCTTTTCAGCCATTTGTACACCTCATTGGAATTATCACCATTCACGTCTGATTTTTTCATCAAAGGAAATGTGACACCATGATTCACGGTGCAGAATTCGGCGATGCCTGCATCATCCCTTGGCTCTTGTCCACCAAACTACACATCATAGTAGCGAAGAAAGCAGATCAACCATAACTATGTTTCGTACCTGGTTGCATGGGAAGCCAAGAAGAACGAATCCCTGGTCTTTGTACTTGTCATGGAGGGCCTGAAGACCTGGGGGTGACACGTTTAGCTGTGAGTTACAAGAAGCAGATGAATAAATTACCTTTGTACTGGGGCGTAAACCCACTAAAAATCCGTATGTTAGTGAAGTCAAGTAACATATCATCATGAACGTGCCAAGAAGATGCAACATTGACAAGGAGCACGACTTTTCCCTTGAGTTCCGAGAAGTTAAATAGTTTCCCATTGGGTTGTTCAGCTTTTAAGGAGTAGAATGGAGATATGGTTTGGGACATTGGTGAGTGGGTTGTGTAGATGAGACGAGAAAGGGAGCGAATGTTGGTGACGAACTGTATGTGATAGAAAATGCGACGATGGCAAGCGGTATGGGATAGATCGACTCAGAAGTGCGTCACCGATTTCCTGATACTTCACGTGGCGTGTGTTAAAATCTAAATCGGTTATACTATAGTGGCGCTGATTTTAAAAACACGGTAACGGAAACCCGAATGGAGTATATTTGACCACTGCAGCTGTCAGAATGCTATCTCGGTAAGCCCAGCTAAACCCTCTTTTGTCAATGAAGAAAACCGCTTCTTGCAGTGCCTACTTCGCGGCCGAGAGAGCTCAAAAGAGAGTAATCGAAGAAGGGAAATATGGGCGCTTTGTTTTCTCTTCAAAACCGTGTAGAAAGCATGAGTTCCAAGCCTCAATCCACAAGAGTAAGTCACATATTTTTTAATAACAGGAGAAAAGGTCAAACTAACCACGTGACCGCGAATTTTTCAACCCTATTTTGGTATTCACCGTCTCGCGCTAGTCGTGCCTTGTGAATGCTGCCTTGAAGTGACGTGTAAGAAGTGCTGATCATTTTTTGTACCACGCCTACAATAAAATGAGAGGGGCATAAATTCTGTCGGATGTGACTGACCATATATGAAGGATGTGTTCCGCTTCAACGATCCACTCCACGGTTCATACAGATATCCATGCATCTTCATAGCACAGAGTAGGAAATTCTGGTACACGTTGAGGTAAGTACCGTAAACCGTATTTAGCCCTGGATCAGAATATATTGGTTTGCACTTTGTCCTCGCGAGCCTATATTGTGGTAAATGCGCGCGATTCAAAAGGGTGACGAGGGTGTCTGACCAGAGCATTTTTTGGGCGAATGTGACGCCTGGCTTTCGCCCTCGGCCAATTGTTAATGTATCACGCAAAGCTTAATTCCTAAATGAGTATATGTTGATTTACAGGAAATGAAAAAAGGAACGCACTGGTCCCATGATATCGAGAGTAGTCGGAGGAAATAGATAAGTCTGTCATGTTGATCAGGTAGCTACACCAAGGAAAACCTATCAAACTGTATGAAACTGTTGTCTGAAAAGTTTTAATCTACTAACTTTGCTGCTTGGTTTCGATGACATTAGAAATTTGGGCATCGTAATCGAAGTTCGTCAGAGTTTTTTCTTTTGATATAAAGCACCCATACTCGGGATGACCTTTCGTATATTTATTAGGCGGGCGAAAGGGCTGTGAAATTGTCTCAGATATCATACCCTTTTGCATCATAGTAAGGAATTCCAGTGCCTTTGCCCGACTAGTAGTGATAAAAAGATAGTCGTCTATCAACCTCAGCAATACCTAGGCTAATAGTTCAGTTGAAGGTCCAAATACAGGAGTTCAAAACTCTTACGCTACCAAGGTCTTTACTGAAGTTTGTGAACTGCTTTTCAAGATCACCATAGAAGAAAGAGCACAATAACGCGGAAAGGATTGAACCCTGTGGAATACCGATTGTTTGCCGGTAATAGCAACTTCCAATCTAGTAGAAAGACATTAGACCCTCCTTGTAACTTCCCAGGACCGCACAACTTACCTTGACAATATTTTCCGTTATGTGTTCCTCTAATAATGAGAGGATCTCACTTTTCTGTGAATAAGGATATACTACCTATACGGAGGAATTATAATTGAATCGAAAAAGGGGATACACAAGCTTATACTGACCTGGTCGACAAATATGATGTTTCGCAAAGCACCAGCAAGCTGAGCAGCATACGTCAGGAAATGGGGATGATCGTCTGACAGCAGGTAAATGCGAGATTTAAAATGTAGTGTAAGGCACTAACCTTCTGTTCCCGCCTTCTTCACAAATGTGCGTTTCAGACGTCCACATGACATCTGCACCTGCCCATATCTTTGAGTCATATAGATGTCCTGAACAAAATCATTTGAACCCAGAATAGAAGGGACACTCTGGTGTAACCGCCACCATCTTACCTCTGAAATCAGTTCCCGCAGGATCTCTAATAGCCTTGTTTGCTCAATAGTATCGAAACATGCTTGAACATCGACCTTTACGAAGTAGAGGCGAGGTCTTACCGAGTTCAGTGTTCATTCAGAGACACTGGGATGAGACCTACAATTTTCCATTTGGTTGACGAGGTAGACGCAGCTTGAATTCCTTGAGCTTCATATATACATCATCAGGGCTAAAGACAGAGGCGCCAAGTCGATTGGGCTGTTTTTGCTAACGAAATACGTTCAGCAAAGCATGTATGCATGCGTCCACGGCACACACCTTCTCGTAAGATAGAATATGGAAAGCAGCTTGCAAAATTTGATTGATGGACTGCTCCGATGTGTAACCACGCTGGGGTCAAAATGAACTAGGGTAATTGGGACCAAAAAATACAGGCTGACTTTCTGAACTGTTTTCTGTCGCCGGAGGTTGACAATCGGTCGAACTCCAGTCTCCTTTGGGAGTAATCGGACGAAGGAAAATCCTAATCGACGTTGGCGTAAAACCTCTGCGGCTTCTGACTGGACACAAAGGTTACAAAAGTGAAGGTATGAAGAAGTTACCAGTTTCTGACGTACGTCAGATATCCTCATGAAGGTACTGGCAGCTAATCTATCTATCAATGGAGCACACATTGCATCCCAGTCATCGTGACGGAAGTATAGCACTCGATTTCGAAATGCTGAGGTTTCTGTGATATAAAAGTTTGTCTGGTAGATTGATTGTCACAATCCGAGCCATGCTATACTGGGAGGGGAGGCCAAAATGTACCTTTAATAATGACGACACAAATGAATCAAAATACCAAAAGATAAAGTCTTCTAATAATTCTCTGCGTTTCAGTGCGTCTGAGACAGATACCCTCGTTTGGAGATAGGCCGAAGACCCAGGAGGTGCGAGCCAGTCGCATGCTGAGGTGCTTAAGCCTTGCAAAATATGATGAAGCGTCAAGGTTTCAAAACGCCGGCACTGAATAAACTGCTTGACGTCTGATAAAAGATTCAGCAAATTGATTACTACAGTGACGGGGCGCGAACATTCGAGGACCACCTTAAAATTACTGTCGTTCCCCCAAAATACTTTGGGAATGACTGCTTTCGTCACCAGTGTCACATAGCGGTAAACCTTACGTATGTCAGAGCTATTTCAAGGACTTTCAGTGGTCGAAGAAATACCTCGACGAAAGAGCAAGCAAAATCGGCGAAACGCGGTTTGAGCTTTGCGTGTTGTCTCGCTTGTGTCAACCCGAGAGGTAATATTGAATTGCCTGAGGAGTCAATGGAGCAGTTGGTCACGCTTAATTGTGTGAGTAGTATAGACTGTTCTGATATACAATCCTATGATTGGGTTATGCCCTTCGGTCGAACAACAAAGAAATAGAGAAAACTTACTAAGATGATACTTGAATCGAGTTGTTTCCCATCTGCGTTTCGTAACTGAATAGATTTTCTTTGAAAAAACATACGGGAGAAATGTTTGGGTTAAGCGTACCTTTGAGGGACAACTTTGATCTTTTAAAGGCTTGTAAGCACATTTGCCATGTCTCCATAACATCGTTTCCAATGGAGGTAGGATTTCTTTGAGACGTTTTGGTGTCTTACACGACCCGATTGCCTGTTTGACCCCATTTTTAGTAATGAGAGTCTATGTTGAAGGTAATTAGGAACCTTAATCTCAGTCTCCCTATCCTCATAATCCGGCAAGCCGAAAGAGTACCTCTTCAATGTGTTTACTGCAAATGGGTTGCTGAGGCAGTACTGTCGGGCAAAGATATACTTTGACAGATGACGAGCATGCTGCTGTTGCTCCCTTGGGTCAGGATCAATATATGTATTCGGAACAGTCTTAATTGGGCGGGATATGCGAGATGGGCAAATCCTGTTCAAGATATCTATGGGGCAGATAAGTATCGGCCCATATATTCAGTATTGGGTACTCACGTTGTTCGGGCAGCCCAATGGCAACTTGATGGGTCTTCGACCACATTTTAGGCCTTGCGTAGAACAGTTTAGCACGAACTAATGATATTTCTATCGGCGATTGACACCTGAATAGAGCGTAAACAAAGGATATGATAGAAATTGGGCTGGGCTTACTTGACGCCTGCTTTCGGCTGTGTAGTAGGAGTTATTCCCCTGCTAGTGCCTGTCACAGTTTTATGCCGCTTGATGGGGCGAGAATCGATTGTGGCTTCGCAGAATGGAGATGGCCTTTTCTGAGCAATTGTTCTTTGAGGACGTTCCTCCAACGTTGACATCGGGATGGCGGAGATGATGGGCTCTCCCGTCATCTGACAAAGACAGCCATTCGGGAGTGATATAAAAATACTTGTTTCGCTAAGGAGATGCAGCATAGCATCGACTCCGATGCTCAATAAGAGTAACATTTTCAGCTTCCATGATCTGGTGATAAATAATAAACTGACCGTTTCAGAAGTACGGCCCATTCGGGGGACTGCAATGCAGTTACAATGGTATTTATAAAGTGGTTTGTTATGCCAACGCGAGTCATCCCTTGCTTTCCTCGGTCCCCATCTTTAAACGCCTTCATAAAGAGTGCAACCATTAGCTTAACGACTATTATGCGTATAACGCATCCTACTGACACGCCGGTAACCTGCAGTGATAATGTTGTGAGAGTTTTTATTTCGGAAGATCTTTTCTTGAGCCTTATCAAGTACCTGCGTTGAAAGTAACCCAGGATTAGTTATGTATAAGAGAGCAAGTCGTAATTTCTCTTACCTCACGCATGTCTGCCATTGGGGGGGATACTTTGAAGGGTGGCCGATGATCCCAAGCTGGATTCACGTTGAATGCCACGTATGTAGTATTGATCAGGGAGGAGTAGGCAGAAGAATCGGCATCTGTGAGCTCAAGACATTCATCCTCGGTGATGCTACAGGGGCTTGAAGGGCCTGGCTCCAGGATCTCGAGCAAATATGCTTTCAAATCCTTTGTGACAGAAAAGTAACTTTGGAGTAAAGTGACAGTAATTGAGGGCCGTTTAACAGATAGAGCCATAAATTATGTGTACAGAAACTCGAGGTAGGTGGGATTCGGATTGCTGAAAATAGTATTACGGGTTTCAGGACTTGGCGATGGTTGATCAAGGGATGGTCGCGTCGCGGCTTCAGTTGTCAACTTATGTTGTCACAAACGCGTGACCAAATATGATCATGTTATCGTGACGAGGGTTATCTTATCGAAACGCACCAACTCCTATTCAGGCCTTGTCCCTCAACGATCTTCAATTCGATTGTAATAAAATGCCTCTGCGCATCGGATTCGGTACGATCAGTCCTACGAGGCAGCCGGAACTTGACTCATGCTGATCTTTATTTATTTGTTGGCCAGTTCGGGAGCACTTCTCCTCGCCCTTGCTCCAATTTGCAGCAGCCGACGAGAGTAGAACGTTCACACTAGTTGAGTGCCCAAGTAGGTTCATAATCTGCTAAGCTACCACGATCTAAATTTAAGCTCCGCAGGTGGCACTGGACAACTAATATCCAAGTTGAATAATGGCGAGATCGACATTGCAATGTCAGTCACGTAACCCATGGGTTACCTATACTTTCGTACTACTTCGATTGACACATCGGCCATCCGACAGCGCCCTTACCGATCCATTAATTTCTGGGATAGCGAATGGCTCTAAAGCTTACAAACTTGTGGGGAGCTTCGTATCCACCCCGCTCAACTGGTGCGTACCATTTAGCATTAAAATCCTAATTCAACATTTTACCAGGGCTGTCATCACCGGAAAGGATGCTAAATTTCAGTCGATACCTGACCTCAAAGGTACAAAGATTGGTATCTCACGTCAAGGAAGGTAAGTTTCCGTAGATACATCGTCTTGCCTTCTGCTGAGTTCTCATCGGACCCAACCCATTCACAGTGGCAGCCAAACGATGGCATACGTCATGGCTCTACAACAGGGATGGCCGACAGATGGACTGCAGTTTCAGGGTGAGCGAAACATGTATAGGACTGTAAACTGTTCCAATGCAGCCATTTGCAAGTGAATAACGATATCCGCGGATTGATCAATTCGGTGAACGACGGATCCACGAGCGCCTTCATGTGGGAGTGGTTCACTACTAAACCGTTCGTTGACGCAGGCGAAGTCAAGTTTGTACGTTCCGGTGGCTTCAGTCGAAGAATTTGTATGGGTCTGACTACCATGGAACTGCAGATCGGTTCCGTTCCGACCCCATGGCCGTCCTGGCTCATCGCAGCTCATCCGTCACCTACACGTGCACCGCTAGAAGCCGTGCGCACATTTCTGGAAGGTTTGACAACGTACGTTCGTGCCTTCGATTCTGCCAAGAGTCGAGAGATTGCCAACGTCAAATTCATCGAAACACATTTTGGTTATCCTGCGGAGGACATCGAGGTAGTCTGTTAGTTGTTTTTTTCTTTTCTTGCTAATCCTGATTTGTGGTGTTTCCAGGCGTGGCTCAAGACTGTAGCTTACCCAGGGAGCTGTCTTGAGATTCCAAAGACGGTTATTACGGACACACTTAGGTATGCAGATTATTGGAGCCTTGCCAAACATACGCTGAGTTACCGACAGTGTTCTCGAGAGAGCTGGAGTGGTTATCGCACCTGAAGGAGGGTTCGACATCAAGGACTTCGTCGAGACTCAAGTAGTGGCCCTGACATAAAGGTCGTGACATAGGGACTTACGTACTATTATATCATTATCTGTAATGATATTTCGCGGAATCGTTCAATTTGAGTCGAAGGACTTGATGTGAATGCTAGGTTAATACATTTATGTAAGAGAGCAATATGAAAACAGTTAAACGATAGAACAGATCCAATCATGCTGTGTCCATAGTCACGGTTGAAGCTTGGGTTACTCCTGCGGGCTTTTTCTCTCTGTTCAAGAAACCTAAAGTTTTGGCGCTTAGTTTCTGGATATTGGGATCGGACATATGGCTCGCCTTTGAGCTTCTGCTTGTGAACTTTCTCTCGCTCATTGTCAATAGCTCGAAGTCTTGCAAGTTCAGCGTCCACGATTGCCACATCTGAAGATTGGTTGGGCTATGGAGCATGTAATAAATCATTAGGCTGACGGACCTGACGCGTTCTTTTCCTTAACTTCTTCAAGAATCTTTACTGCCTTGTCGTAGAAGCCCAATTCCCCGAGAGCCTTCCCTTTCCGGAACATCACCTTGTAATTGTTCTCGTTTTTGGCAAGTGCCTAAAACGTAATTTAGTATAGCCATCCATGCACGAGGTTGACATTGAACCTTGTCAGCTGTGTCTACAGCTCGTTTCCAATTCTCATTCTTTATGTGGCAAGCACACATGTTTGCATATATCTTTTCAGTTATTTCGTCCACCTACATGTGTATTCTTGGTTATAAGTGCATCGAGGTTTAGCAAAGCATTCATACCTCGGTCTTTTCCTTGATTTCCTTGCCGTCCTTATCCTTGGTTGGTGGAGCTGATGATCCTATGCCTATGCTCTGAAGAGCGTTTCTTAAAAGATGGGTAAGTATACAGCGCACTCCAAGGTTGTGTGGCCACTTACTTATCTAGCCCTAAAAGATACATCAACGCCTTCAACCATTGCCGTGAGTAGAGTAGCGTTTGAGGCACGCGTCAGCAAAGATTACCTCGTGATAGGAGAAGAGGGCTACAAGAAAAGTTTAATACGATAACACTGATCCTTTGAGATCAAATGGAACTTACCAGATTTCACGTTTCCTTGCTTGAATGCTTGATCACCTGTGTCTTTCTTCTGTTTTGCGGTCTGCAGCTTCATAGCAGTCGCGCTTTGTAGCTCTGGCAAAGTATCGGACATCTTGATAGAGAATGGGTATAACGAGAGGTTTTGGAAAGGGTGTTGGTATGGTCGTTTATGGCGAGCGTACACCTTGATATGGTCGAGGCTGTGCTATGTGTATGTCCTTGATTACCAGAGGCTTTGATGTAACAAGGGTACTTTCTTCGAGCTCAAGTTCTTCCATACTACCATTAATGTCGCTTCTGGCCAATATTCTCGGGTTCTCTGCCTTTGGGCTGGCGGCGCGGGTTGGCCAGTTGGGAATTCAGAAGAGAAACCTGCTTGACAGTGCGTACGGCGCTTTCGCGACCTCAACGAAGTCTAAACCCTCTTGAATGAACCTGTAGACCCTGGAGGCCATCTATTAGCCATGGGTGTATTCGGGTATGCAGGGTACTGGGCATACCATTGGGACCAACGAGCCGCTGTTCTTTTGGCGGATAAACGCCAACAACTCCTAGAGCATCGGCAAAAAGAAGTTGCACAAGCAGAGACGTCAGCATCAGCTGCCTTGGAGTCAGAGTAAACTACATGTAGTGCGCTACTTTCTGCTGTCCCAGTCTACCGTACACTGACTGCTGCTCAGGACGTTGGGTTATTGTATGCTTACAGAAAACGCAAGGGAAGGCTCTCCGTGTGAGGCTCTTCTAGGACCATCAGCAATACAACATGTCCCCACACTTATCGAGACCTTGGCCCCGTAGAGCCTGACAAACTCTCAGTAGAGAAGATTGTACCTGGAACACGGTTTTTGGCCAATATCACGAGTATCGTGGCATACCTACACAGTTCCGAACAGTTCTCTGTCAAGGATATTCATTAGATATCAAGGCATCCATGATTCGCAAAACTTTCGAAGAAACATACATACGGTCACATATGAACAAATGGGCTAACGGTCAGATGTCGCTCGTTCATGGTCACCAACGCAAGGGATCTTCATCGCCGGACTGCCAGCGTAAAAATGATCCTCTTGTCACTGGTTCAAATGCGGGATTTCGGACATAATACGCCCAGAAGTTGTGCAGCTCACTTTTTTACGACAATATCATGGTTCAATATGCCATGAGAGATGCTAAAAGATCATGCATTCAAAATACCATTGTATGTAACAGGTATATACACAGAAAGTGCAGAGCAGTCGCGAGATGCTGTGGCAGATATTATGATATAACTATAACCGTTACGCTAACTACCACTAACCTCCTCATCCGGCCAAAAGTTGGACACACGAATCGAATCGAACACGAAAGGAAAGGAATAAAGAGGGTTCTTTCGCCACAGGCACAAAGAGGAAATAGACAAAGAAACAGCTAAGCAGTGGAAAAGAGAGAAATGATGGTTTGGTTTGGTGTTTAGACGACGACCAAGCGTGATCTATTAAGTGAGGGGAAAGTCTGGGTGAATCCGATGCAAGGATGGGTCGCCAATGTATTTGATGAATTGGGGTAACGGATGAGGCTGCGCGAAGCCAATGGGGCCGATACAGCATATCGCTGTTGATGGGCGTGGGAGATGCTAAGCTCGATGAGCGGGCTCTGGGGATTTGATGAAATGTGATGATGAATGAGTTCCGCTAGAAAATGATGAGGTGGGAGACGATGGAAATCAGGAGATGGAGGTGAGTGTGAGGGGTGGAAGTCAATGAGTGTGTGAATCAGTGGGGGCGAGGTTAAGAAGGATCGAGGCAATATGAGTGAAGCAGCCGCTGATAGATACCATATAAAATGTAGCAGAATGGAAGGAGTGTTAAACTATGCAGATGTGAAGTATGAAGCCGAGAATGATGATAGAGCACAAAAAATGTAGGAGAAACTATGTGTAAGAGAATGTGAGAGTCTCCATGAATAGGCAATGGGACGCCGAAGAGAGCGTGGTAGGCGAGATAGGATACGCCGATAGTACAAAGAAAATGTAGAAAGAGGGATGACTTGATTCGGGTAAAGTATCAGACCCGTCCTGTGTAGAGCGGTTGTGGATGGAGAAGGAATTGCCACAGGGATGGTGATTGATAATCGAGTGGGCGGATGCATGTGGGCCCGAACAGTAGACGGACTTCAAGGCCAAGGTGGGTTGGATAGATGTTTGTGTATGGCAGATAGCGACCTGTGTCGGTATTGATGTTGATGTTACAAATTTACAAATTCAAGATTCCATTTCGATCCCTCCATTTTTTTTTGGGAGGGATACAACTATATTTCAAGAAAAAACTGGGTTGGTCTCGGAGTTCAGTGCAACTGGAATGCACTGCCCAACTGCCCCAACTCTCGTTGTCGTTGACGCGCTTTTCTTAAAAAACTTGACTCGTCGTCGTCACCCTCCGCCTCGCCGTCAGCATCGTCACCAGGAGGTACGAGGCTTCCGAACGATATCCGCCGCCCAAGGGTAAGCCGTTGCACCCTCCTTAGAGTCCTGACTTTTTGCGGCGACCCTGGAGGACTCGCCGGAAGTAAACCGGGGCTCAGCTCCGGTGGCGGAGATGCCAAAGAGTGAGGAGGCGATACACGCAAACGAGACTGACCAGGTTCAGAGACAGGGGCTGAAGAAGAAAGGGAGCCACGCAGGTGAGAAAGCTCAGCGCCGATTATACTCGGGTTTCGGTGCAGGTTCATAGGGGCTACAGGTCGCTTCTTGCGATCCTTAGTGGCGGCGGTGGCGTTGGGATCACCGGGCTTCCTAACTTCACCCTCTTTGCTCTTGCTCTTCGGTTTGGCTGGAGACTTTGGGCTTGCAACCGATTTGCAATCTACACAGGCTGGGGCAGTCCCAGGCGCCTTGGCCCTCATCCTTTTCCCTGATCCGGAGAGTGCAGACGGGGGTGTCTTAGGTGGCGGGCCGGTGTTTACCGATGCAGCAGGAGCGAGACCCGTGTCCTTGACTCTCATCTTTTTGGCTCCTACGGACCGAATCTTCTCCTCTTCATCCGATGACGGGTAGGCCGAAGTGTCCTTCACATCCCCTGTGTTTGCCTTCAAGGCGCCACCGAAAACCTGGCGATCACGCCGGACCTCTTGTGCAAGAGTCCCGAACGAAGGCGCACGCTTCATTCCGGCAATAGTAGGAGAGTCTTGTAGATTTTCCTTGTGAAGGGAAGGCGCGAGCCTGATATCTTTGGGAGGAGGAGCTGGAGCACAGAAGGAACCTGACCGACGAAGTCTTTGCATCCTAATGTCAACGCATGACGCGGCACCATTGCTGCTTAAGATAGAAGAGGCAGAAGTGGAAGAAATGTTGGACGAGGTACGACGCAGCATGCGATTGGCGGAGGAAAATGAAGACAAGGAGTTTAGCGTGGAAGAACTGGGGGATGAGGGGTTAATGAATTTGGCTGAGCATGCAGAAGACGATAGTCGTCCACGAGAATAGGGATGGTAACCGGGTTTTGAGATTAAACGGTCAGATAAACTGTGGATGGTGGATTAACAGCGATCGAGGTCCGATAGATAGGACAGACGTACCAGGGAATATTATCATTGTCCCGGAGCTCCGCAGCGTTCATAAAATCCATACTCGACTGTCTATAGAGGGGCCTCTTGCCAGTTATCCCTTTTCCGGCACCGTCGGGATAATGTATGTAGGCTGGGTCGTCCATATCGATGTCAGAACTGGCCGCATTGAAGCGGCCTTGTTCTTCTTTTGCACGGGCACGCGAAAGTTCAATCAATTTGACGCGTGTGGCGCGCAAAGAATGGGGCCAATCAATGGGTCCTTTTGCCTCAGAAACACCACGGGCAATTTTGTCCAGTAAATTGGACGGTGGAATCGGCCCGTTGAAAGGCGTAACTAGGTGGGCAGGCAGCGCGTCGAGCGTCTGTGGTATCGCGTCAGAAGAGAGGGGAAAAAAAGTTGGGAGGGAAAAGAAAAACGCATACCCGCGAAAGCAAACGAACTTGCTCTGGTTTCCAGTCAAACTTGAGTTCTTCCGCGGCATTAGAGCTAGTCCAACTGTCAGTGCTGTTTCTGTTAGTGGTGGAGGTGAAGAGAGTGTTGGAACTGCAGGAAGGAGTCCTGGGGGTGCGTGGGGAAGAAAGTAAAGAAGAAACAGAAGAACGAGGACGAGGATGGGGCACGACGACGGCAAGGGCAGGGAGGCCCGGCGGACGGGTTACGTGCATGGAATGAAAGGAAGGGCCGCACTGAGAGTCAATCGACGAGCAGCGATGTGGCTAAACGTGTTATGTGTGGCGACTTTTCATTCTCCGATCGGCGTGCCTGCAACGTGCCCTACAGCGTGCCATCTCCATCAGATCTCTCAGAAGATCACCCAAGATGTGAACAATCTAACGGTTGCATGTTCTTTGCTTTAACAGACTCCTATTACGGACACTCATCCTCTATTTTTGCCTCGACATGGCGTAAAGTGCATCCCGGTCTCCTGACGCGTCAACCAACAAACGAAGATGCCCTCTTTCGTTTTTCAATAGTTCACCCGGACTGTCGAATTCGACCTAAAACAGGAGCAACTCAAAGTCAATCCCACGTCACAGGTAAACCAGGATCACCCACTATTTGACCAGCATCTAAGACCATCTATCCGTCGACCCGTCAGTTAACGTCAGAGTGACAATCCCGTGCAATGCTCACAATCCTATCAGCGTCCATAATAGTCTGCAACCGATGTGCGACAATAATTAGCGTCATCTCCTTCCCAAGTTCTCGCCGGAGGGATGATTGAATCACGGCATCAGTTTCATAATCTTCCTCCCATAAATATCAACAAGGTGTTGAGATATCAGAGGTGAACATACCAATTGCAGAAGTAGCTGTGGGCCAACCATGGAGTTAGTGGACAGCACTCGTGCTCTAAACGTCGACGAACCTTCATCTAAGATAAGGAGCTTCCCACCCCGCACAATTGCCCTCGCCAAAGCGAGGATCTGTCGTTGGCCTATCGAAAAATTATCCCCAGCACCGGAGATGAACGTATCCAGCGTGATCTTCCTTTTCCCATTTGCGCCGGTATCGACGTTGGTCATGCCAGCAGCACGTAACGCGTCGTTCAGGACGGCATCATCGTATTGCTCAAAAGGATCAAGATTCCGTCGCAGTGTGCCGCTCAGTAACTCAGGCTAAGTTACGAGAATAAGAACACGGCATCTAGGAATACGAGGGGCTTACCATCTGGGGAATAATGGTGATCTTGGACCGCAGTGCATCTAAGTTCATCGAAGCCGTGTCTAAGCCGTCATAAAGCACGCGCCCTTCCGTAAGAGTGCATCGAAGGAGCGATAACGTGAGTGAGCTCTGATAGTGTGGGGGCCACAACTTTTAGCTCATAGTTATATGAAATGTTTATTTATTCCCTCACCTTCCCAGCTCCAGTTCTTCCCACTAAACGATTGAATCCTCAGGATCGGGGTAACGTTAAGCGAAGAACCAAGTACACATACCAACTCCAATGCGTTCCCCTGACTTTATGTGGAAAGAAAGATCACGGAGCACGTAAGGTCCTTCTGGGGAGTAACGCGCAGATAAATTTTCAACCTGCAGATCCCCGCTAGCCGGCCAATAGGCTGGAGGCACACCGCTTGTGGTGCTCTCTGGCTCTTGCTCGATTTCTAGATACTGTTGTATACGCTCGAGACTAAAAAAAAAGAGGTAGTATTAATTACAAGAAAGCTTGTGTGCCCGTATATTTCACCTATTCGCTATACAGCGGGCTGTTGAGAAGGGATATAAAAGACAGGTTCATAGTACTTACCCTGTACCTCAAAATCATTCAAATCCCTGACCAGCCAAAGGAGCTCGGTGCTAAATCCCACTAGAGGTGGGAGGTGACGCAGCTAAAACAACTAATGATAGACGTAGACTTGCCTGCCATGACCAAGGAAAAGCCAGTATCCCCAGCAGATAGGTTGTGAAAGTACACAAGGTATGTGGCAAGGTATGCGGAGAACAGGGAACTAAGGAGGCCAATGCGCACATTAAGCCACCGGTTCAAGTCATAGAATGTACGCGCCGGGCGAGTGTATCCGTCTATGAACTGCAGTGACTTTTGAGAATACCTATCCTGTGCTCCATAAGCTCGGATGGAAGCTAATGACGGGTAAATACCCATATTCAGTACATCACAATGAATTCCGAGTATAGACTTACTGAGGCCAACCATCGTAGCGCCAAAACTAATACGATGAATGCCAATCATTGACATTGACAGGTGAGGGGAATATATAAAAGGACATACTGGCCAAGTATAGGAGCCTTCGCGTTTGACATCATCCGCTTTACGGGCATCTGTGCTGTCATGTACACCTGCCCACAGAATCCGCCTACAATTGTGACAAGAGTGCAAGGAACCAAGAAGCCTGGTGATAGGAGGACTATTGCACCAAATCTGATCATGACCATGGTGATTTTGCCATAGAGTACCCATACTCCATTGGGAATAGGGCCGTCCACTGGCGTCTCATTAGCGTGGCTGCCTTCATTGTTGCGAGAACATTGAAACTGTACCAGCTCTGATATCCTGTGTGCATCGTGCAATAAGACGGGAAGTTGGGGTTCTATCTAGCCACCTGCCGTTAGTATATCCTCAGCGTCCAGTAAGGTTTCGATTCAGACACAAAGAGCATACCCCATAGTGGCGCCTAAGACTGACCCGACTAAACGGGAGTGAAGGCTCCGTGACGCTCGTAATGTGCCGAAAATGTGGGTGACCAGGGCAGTACAATACATGATAACAGCGAAAAGTAACAACCCCGCTAATAACAGTCAGCCGATATCCTTTATTGTCAACGTAGAAAAGGCCAACCATATACACTGACATGACTGTGGATCGATGGATGTCAGCAGGTGCGACTTTGGAGCAGGCAAAGTACATACTAAAACACGGATACCTCTGACGGTGAGTGATTCTCATATTGCGAACCCCAATAACCCAAGTACCATGTTTGTAAGGTATTGGATAGTTCACTGAACGTCAAAAACCCAGCAGAAACGAAGAAAAATAGAACGGGATGACTACCGCCGAGTGCAGAGAGGTAGAGTTTGACTGGGCCAATTATCGTTGTTAGCACTGAATATAATTGAAGGTCAAAATTCCAACATACGCGCTTTCCATCCAACGTGACCTTTCACCACCACTTCTATTGTCGTTAGTTTGCCGTCTGTCTCGGGATTTACAGCCACTTCATCGAGAGTAATGGGGCGCTTCGAAGCACTGCCTTGTTCAGATTCGTATTCAACTGTAGCAAGTTGAACATCAGAGTCAGTGATAGATGTCTGACTCGACACGTTGCCATCGGTGTCGACCGAAACGACGAGGGCTGAGTTGCGTATCATGGAGACGTTATGTGTCTGTATGGGTCAGTCGCATACCAAGATTAGAACGAAATTATAACATACGACAAGAAGAACAGTCCGTCCTTCGACTAAATCACCCTCCAAACACTCCTTTAGAACCCACTGTGCAGTGTGCACACTAAGTGGGATGAAATCAGTGGGAACTCTATAACCCTCGGGACTGTGAATTGCTTACTCCAATGCGGCTAAGATGTCGTCAAGTAATAAGATCGCCGCATCAGAGTAGACCGCTCGTGCAAGGGTGACTCTAGCCTTTTGGCCTCCGCTAAGTGTCAACCCTCTCTCACCTACCTCAGTCATATCCCCTTCCGCGAAAAGGCTTAAGTCATGCTCGAGGCCGCATTGATGTAAGACTTTTTTGTAGCGATCATCATCGAATGGGGCTCCAAAAATAATGTTGTCCTAACCGCCATCAGCAAAACTTAAAACAAGCCGTCCGGCGTATGATAAACCTTGATCGTCCCATCTTGAACCCAAGACTCCTGCGCAGCATACGCGACACCAGACTTTCGAGGAAGACTGTACCAAGAAGTACCATCCGAAGGGTGTAAATGCATTTCCCCTGTTACTCGTTCTGCTCAGTGGCAACAAAAAGGTGACAATTTTGCTTGCCTAATAGCGCCATAAGAAGGGAGGTCTTTCCAGAGCCAGTCGGTCCAATGATTAAGTTTATTTGGCCTCTCCGAAAAAGCAGCTCCCCAGATATATTCAACAAAAACCTCCGGCCATGCATAGTAGATGGACTGGCGTGATTTGACCAGGAAAAAACAGCATTATTGAAGCCAATAACGCCGTCTGACAGTAATGCAGAGTTTGGTGGGTCTATCAACACTTCCTGCTAGAGCACCAACGGCTCAGTATGTTGAATAGGTTTAACTTTTATAAAACTACCCATATTTGGCGTACCTTGCGCAGAAAGTCGTCGACTCTGTCAAGAGAAACCTTCCCGGTCACAGCTGCATTAGCCGTTCTATAAGTCATTCGAAGCTGTTCGCGTAGCATATCGAAAACCGCTATAGAGCTGTATACTTTAGAGGCGCTTAATTCCTCCTTCATAACAGCCGTCTATCAAAGGGTTAGAAACTACATGAAGAAGGAACAACGGCACAGACGCTGCAAAGAAAAAGTTAGGAGGGACATGAAACTGGACAAAAAACAGGGTAGTACTAAGTGATATATGTGGCCAGCATTATTAACAATGGCATCACGAACCTTTTGGATGAGTTTTTTTTAGAGTACAGGCCAAAGAAGTGAAGGACAAATCGTACTGTATATTGCCACTCAAAAGTTCTAGCATCTGACGTCTCCAAACGGTAACGAGCTCTTCCTGTCGTTTCCCTGCTGTAGTATTGTTGACTTTCCACTCCCAGCCAAAGAGCTTCACCATTCGTATGACGCTCATCACTCAAAATACGATAAGTAGCTTGCCCTACATCTTCAGTAATCCAAAACATACTGTCTGTAACGGCTTGTACTCTGGCGTCAGTCCTCAGGAGCCGCACCACCTGTACATCGCGAATAAGTTTGGCGAGGTATCCCGGGGCTGGAGATGCTAGGAGTAGCATTCCAAACCCGACAAATGCACTGCAGAGAGTTAAACACAGGAAGCATCTTCGAGTGTGACTTTCACGCACCTCCATCCCAGAATAGCGTAAAGAAAAATGACACATAGCGTGATCTGGAGAGGCACGTATATGAACAAAAACAGAAAATCACAGCCATCGATGGCGTTCCCCAAGTCCGTGGATATAAGATTGTTTATCTTCCCCACTAGGTTGTTTTGCTCCGGTGTTGTTGGATTACTAGGTGTGCCAGTCGGAACATCTGTCTTAAAAGATGTCTCAAACTCCAAGCGAAGTTTAAAAGAGTGCTCGTAGACGAGTTGCGTGATTATACATTCCACGTGTACACGGGTGTAACTCTAGAAATAGTATTTTTTTTTATGACGCAACTTCAACTGATTATGGGTGACTTACTGAGAAGTAGGTATACCACTGAAGAGCAAGGAGTGAGATGGTCGGGCCTGTGAAAAGTAGCAGGATCCAAAACCATGGGCGAAAATGAGCTCCTTCGCCTTTTGTCTCTATATAACTGATGCATAATTTCTCAGGTCAAATGTGACTCGGAGGGACTAAGGGTACAGAACGCACTGTAGCAACTCTCTCATTGCGAAAGGTGATACAAAGCCAGAAATGACTCGCACGATGAGAGAAATGCTTTGGATCGCATATTCGCGACGAAGGGCACTCAAAAGATCCCAAAAAATGTGACGTCTAGGTTCTTTAATAGATATAGACTAAAAATGGGTGAATGAGTAGAATCTCTTTTATGCTCATATTTAAACAAGTTTTACGCACCATATCGCCGCACACATGGCTGGCACGATCATAGCTGGCCAAAGGTGGAAGTTCGTCGAATGAGAGGTGTCGCTTCCTAAACCCGAGATAGATGAGCGGGTCTAGAAAAGAGTAAATAAGCCGAGAGAGTAAAGATGCAGTTTCCTCGGAATTTTGATGCATCTGTGAGGCCTTGTTACCAAGTCGTTTCAGTAAAGTCACCTGCTAAGGCGGCGTAATCCATACATGTAGTTCGGTGGGTTTGTGACGGGGCATGGTCAACGGAATTGCCAGGCAGGTCAACGATAGAATGACGATCTTGACCCATAACACCCAGCCTTCTTGTATGTCCGCTGGGGATTGGGTGTACGTCGACAAGGGTAGTAAATCTCTTTGCACGTAAATGCAAAGTATCGCAAGTAGGAATATGTTGAGATTGCGAGCGATAACCGTGCCATATCCCGGACCACATAAGATGGACGTTAGGGCCAAGGCGGATGCGTAGGACTGGAAAAAAAGGGTCAGGTTAAGGATGGGCGTCTCCTGGGCATCTTAAAGGAGGTTTACACGTACATAACTCGCAAGCATGGCCAGATGAAAATCAATGGTCAGTACGTATCCTTCTCCTTTGATGCCCTCGTCTTTGAGAGTAGCAGAAAAGCACATAAAGAGGAGGATTAAACACCCGAGAAGCCTTGCTAACTTGTACAGGAAGATGGTCATCCCACCAGAGAGCGCAATATGGGACCTTAAACTTGTTTTGACAACCAACCCTGAGGTTGAATCCAGTGGGCCATCCCGCCATGGAGAAGAGTGAGGACTTGAGGGTAAAAAATATAAGCAACAGGATAAGAACAAGGCTGAGAGTGCGATTAGGTACAGCGGTATCGGGCATAGCACCCTAGCATAAAATTAGCAATGCCAAGTCTAAGTAGATGTAAATTGTAATACTGACCGAAGCTGAAGACTCGAATCATCCTCTGAAAAGGTAAGAGCAATGACACTCAGCCTACTTGCTATCATCGGCAGTTGAAGCTCATCTTGCAGTAGCATGACACTTTACAAAATGGGGTTTTGGAATAGGACGACGTTGGAAATCTAGCCGTTTTGATGTCTCCACGCTGCCGCAGATATTGGACTGCGGAACGATAACAACATATATGATGAATATACTGTCATGGCCAAACTGCGGGGTATTTCGCGATCGTTTATGTAATAAGACCGACGAGAAGGGCTTTCTTGCCATGGCCAGTAACGTCGAGCAAAGAGAATTATAAATGAAAAACAGGTGTACAAGAAAAAAAAGTAATCAACAAACAGTGGTGGATGGGAGAACAAAATAAGGAAAAAACAATCACCGGAAAAATCAGGATTTGACCTTCCTAGTGAGCATTCTCATCCTTTCTGCATTCTTCTTCCTCCTTTCTACGTCCTCGTCCACACTTGCGCTTCCTCTTCCAAGTCCTATGCCTAATCCAGCATTGGCCCTTGGCGCAACAGTGTAATTCCCAAGCTCCCTCTGTGGAATTGTGACTGCGTTCCTCTTGACACGATGTTTCTCATTCTCCTTCGCTCTTGCTAGGATCGTATTCAACTTCTCCCCGCCCCGTCCTAGCCCTTGGCTTCCCACCCCGCCTTCCGCATCTCCCGCATCGTAGTCTGCCACTACGGGGATAACCCTGTCCCTATACGACGCCGACCTCTTGATAATCGGCCGACTCCACGCGTTCACGAGGTCCCTGGCTATTCTTGCTATTTCCGGTGTCACTCGCTTACACTTGGTGTAAAACAGTACAACCTTTCCTAACCCAGCCTCCTTAAGGACTGCGCTGTCGATAAATTCCATCTTTTGTAAAATGGTGAAGAACTCTCGTTGGATATTTAGAGCAGGTAAGGATCGATCCGGAAGAGGTTCTAACCAACGCCTAACGGCTTCGAGGAGATTGTTGTCCATCATGGATTGAACAAGAGATGCTCTAGTAGAATGGGTTTGGTGAGATCAAAGTAAGAAACTGCACGGACGCAAAACCTACTTTTGAAGAGTTTCCATAGCCTCCGGAAGAAGTCTGAGCTTTGCAAGAGCAGGTAATTTATCTACGTTGGCACGTTGATCTTCTTCTGCGGCAGCATTCATCACCTCTCGCAATCGAGCAACCTCATCATCCGCAAAGCTATCTAGAACTTCTTCATTTGCTTTTTTCTTTCTATGTCGGGCAGCTTTCTTAGGTCTCAGAATCTCCTCAATTTGCATATCCAGACGAATCTTATTTGCTGTCGGTGTGGCCACTGAGTATATGGTACCTCAAGGATAGAAATGCAGATGTACCTTGGTCGGGCGGTAACTCGCTCAAATCGTACTCAATAGGTTCTTTACGCTTTCGCTTTCGCGAGGGTGGCTTCCCATCCGCCCCAGAACGCCCTCTTTTAACAGTCGGACGTTTGATTTGAGAAGGCGCGGGGTGCTGCTCCTGATAATCGTCCTCACTATCACCAGCAGAAGACTCGTACGCATCTTCACGTTCTGTGGGCTGGGGAGCCTGGGTCTTCTGTGGCTTTAGTACCTTCTCGCGTTGGATGTCTGTCTCAGCTATTTAGTATTGTGTTGGATAATATGAGCCGAAAACCAACCATCTTCATCTTCGGAAAGTTCGGACTCTGAGCCTCCAAAAACTTCACGCTCGAGATCACGAGGCTATTGAAAGTAATCCAGTCAAACTGACAGCTCTAAAAAAATGCGGGGCGACCGAATTAAATCACCATTGTTAGGGAGTTGAGTGTAAGCTGAGTGGCAAAGTGGTGGTACTTTCAGTGAGTGCTAATGTAACCCTAACCAGAGAGATGCCAGTGCTCTGTGCGTGGAAACCTTCTGTGCAGCCTATAATCGACGTTCCTCCTCAGTTAAAGTTACCACTGAAGCCAGCTAAAAGCTTACCAACTGGTACTATAACTTTGCGATATTGGGCTGTGATAACAAATGATGTACACCTCAGTTCGGCTGATAACTTGGAACACATCTCTTGTTTACATCTTTCAATAGCTTTCAACTTGAATCGGATCTGGGCTTCAGAAAAAATCCTACGCTCGGTACGCACGCCTATCTACATCATCGGCCATCCTAGCCATCTGGCTTCAAAGATTGGCTACGGTATCTGGAACTCGAATTGCAAGTAATTTCAATGCCGCCATTTGCCTCGCCTACATCCCTTCCCTGTCTGACTGCCAGCTTATGATCATGATCAACACTAGTAGGGGTTTATAGTATCATCCCTTAGGTACTACAAGCCATAATGATACTGAGCTAAGCTCGTCAGATAATCTTCTTGTAGTCCCTGATGGATGCAGTATTCACAGCATAAAATGCTCAAGAATGAGTGATTCACATTTACTCACTGCTTGACGTCGCACGCCCGAGATAGCCGGCTGGCCCACTATTTCAACTTTCTCTCTACGAGTTGCAATGTTTCTCAACGTCCTGGCCTTTGCATATACGATAATCTGCCTTCTTTCTGGCCCAACTCATGGCCTGGCTGTACCACTCAACAATCGGCGCTTCCCGTCATTGCATACTACACAAGAACACAAAGGCTTGCCACATACCCCGCGAGGCCAGGCCCCAACGTCCAACTACGATATCCCTGTGAATCAAGCAACAGCACAGTAAGCATCCCCTCCATGTTTGAGAGAAAACAATAAATTAAACCGCTATCATTGAGCAGTTATAAGTCCCACCCGCAGAGACGCGTGAATAGTATCACTAGGCCTGCCCTAGGTCCTGCAGAAATCGAGCGAAAAATAGACAAAGGCCTTGCATCGGTAGAGGTCTGGGAGCAGAGAGACCAGGAACGCGCTTTGGTATCTTCGTTTGGGCCTTTACCCATCAAAGTACGAGGAGTCACGAATTCAGTAAAAGTCGACCAGGCGATATCTAAGAAGAACTTTTTTGGAGCATCGTCGCGTGGTGGGAATGTCTTGAAATTTCCAGAAAACCGAGTACACCTCGGTCAACAGTTGGAAAAGTTGCGCAAGCAACAAATCCGGCCCGCCCCCCAGTACCACAAGTCGCCCGGGATCATTCGGAGACCAATACCTTTGAGGGCTACGGAATTTGGGCCACCTTCTCTAGATTGGAACGGCGAAGTACCACCCTTGGGAACGGCGGCCACCATCCAATGAACACCTGCATCACTCGTGAACGTAGACTGCCACAGTTCTGATACAGTGCAACATACGAAGCCTTCGTCCCACTTGTCACCTTTCCGGTTTGCTACTCTGGAATTATAACCGATTTTTTCCTACCTCCACGGTTCTCATTCACTTTGGCTCATTGAGTGCTTCGCTCAAGAAGTAATATATGTACAATTTATTGTAGGTTAGAGGATCATATATATATATATGAGGCTCCAATTAGATAAGGCCAGGCGCAACTGATATATCGCTGATCCTCGCCATCTGTGCTCTTCGTTCTTAGAAAATCGGATTAGACTGGCGCAGGACCTCGATCCTAGACTACACTCATATAGATCTGGGCACGAGTGCAAGTATTTTTGGCCATAACAATCGATCACATGAGGTAGTAGGCGCCGCCTCGTGGTGCTTTTGTACACCATGTAGTACAAAAAGGACAAAGGCTGGCATGTACCCGATGTTACGAGAACAACACCTATCCGTACAAGTTGATACTTTATTTCAACAAAGGTCAGCGCCGCTGCATAAAAACGCTTTTCACAAAAATGCCCAACTGTACCTACAATAGATTCGTTCGCAACCAAGTCGATACTACCAACAGCTCAACCATGACTTATAATACGCCATCTGTCGATTCGCATGTCGCCCGTGGTAACTCCAAGGAGCCCAAACGATCCTTGAAGAAAGGTTCGGCTTCCAGTGGCCCCAACCTCCTAACCGTCAACAACGCAAAACGTCCCAAAGAGCAGGCATTGATAATGCAAGCCGGAATGCAGGTAACTCCGAGCGTATCTAGTGCACAGAAGATGGAAAGAAGCACCTCATCTTACACCACTACAAAGTATCCATCCAGCAACCCCACTTCACGCGGAGCGGTTACATCTTCACAGGGACGTTGCCTATATAGTGCGACATCCGAAGGGAGCAACTCTAGTTCCTCCGAGGAGTCTACAATGACTGAGGTTAACCATTGGACACAACATTCGAGTATGTTCCACGTTCACAGGGATGGAACAGTCACATGTAATCGGTGCACCAGAACCTTGAAGACCATGGAAGCATTCAAGAGCCACTATCTCATTGGACACGTCAAGAACAGACACCAGCTGTGGACGCTGCGAGATGAATATGACGCAGTTGTATAGTCACACAAGTCTCTTAGTGCAGATTACATCGTTCCTAGGAGCGATGGGAGCATTGGGGCACTTTGCGTGGCACAGGATAGTAACTGGTCAGCCGTAGAAGTAAAAGGTACTAAGAACTCGAAGTTGTGTCTGTTAATTATGAGGATTGGAATTTCCAGGACTTGAGGGTGTTAGACAGGTAAACGTTGAGGCCTGAGGGGTAGGATACGTGCATTACCGCGTTTATGGTCATACAAGAGGTGAGAAGGCTGGCCCACGTAGCGAATACCCAATAGAGTATCGGGTTTGTCTGGTGCCCTTTGAGGAGCACAAACCAAATTGTTATCACGGTTACCTGCCAACTGCGGGAGATCAAGGCAAAGCCAGCATCCAGGCTTTTATCTAAAGGTGTCGCTTGTGATCCTGCCAAGCCAACGACAAAGCTCCCTTGTCTCCTAGAATTCGCAACATGGTAGCAGCGCAATCTTCGCCACAGGAGCCTGATGTTTTTTGACTCGGACCTTCGCTCAACTAGCTCAATCTCAAGTTCCTTCTCCGCGACCTTCGGGCTTCTCCTTCACGATCATATGAACGTATTCCTGAGAAGTTTGTTGCACCGAACACAATAAGCCCTCGGAGGAGACGGTTCCTTCCCCAACAAGCATGCGTGAAAGAGCTCCCCGAAGGTGACGCAAGGTGCTCCAGAAAGTTCCGAGACGAGGGTTTGAGGCATGACGCAAGATGAGTCTGATGTTGCACTTGCTATGCCAGAGTGAAACTAACTCTGGGCATCGAGTAGAGTACGTGATGAAACACAAGGAAGACGCGTCTTTTGCACCTACTATGGGAGGGGGCTGCACGCCACACGATGGGAGGGCCTGTTAGCAGTACATGCTAAAAAAATGTAGTAGTAAGACTTCAAGTTGTATCGGATCTGATGGACAGCATACTTCGGAAACGAAACTTCAACGACGTTATAGGACACAAACTTTGTTCATTTGCAGAAGCTTAGACTCATGAGCGGGGGAAGTCGTTGTCGGTTGAAGGTCCAGGTTGTTGCTAGTAACTTCTAAGTACGTGACGTAACAATTAGTAGCGCGGGACGCGGCCCGGTTGTATAACACACTCACAATGTTACTACCATTCACGCCTAAAACGATCTTATATTAAAAATAACATACACCAAGTGGGTAGTAGTACAAGGTGAGTATCTAAGTAGTAACAGAAGCTAGGAATAAACTGTTTTTGTGTTTTTAGTCTATATGAAATGTGAAATCAATGTCATTTGCCATGAAGATCCCAGAATTGATATGAAGTGTGTCCGACCCCAATTGCAGAGAGTATATGTGGTGAAAAAGTTTGGAGGTATAAGTTTGGTACGTGAGTAGGTTGACCAGTGATAATGTTGGCGAGCAGTAAATTCTGCATGCTATTCATAGCTCCATTCGGTCGGCGCCTGTAATGGTCTCTGAACCCCCTTCCACCGCGTGGACGTCCAATAGCCTACGCGGGTACTCATATGATCAGTCGACCAAACACAGGAAATAAATGAGATAAATAGCTCACCTTAGCCATATCCGCCCCTTTCGACATCTCTCCCTAACGAGCTCCCACTCCCACTCCACCTCATCCTCCACCTTCTCCTTCCTCCTGAGCGAACTTCCACGCCCCATCAGCCAATCTAGTAGCATATCCCGTCCCTCCCTCGTCCCATCTCCTTCTAAGATCCACTCACCTTGCCACCCAACGCCTAACTCTGGCTCCGTTTCCCCGCCGCTCCCACTTACAGGTGCATGGGCGTTCACAAACACTTGTGCAAGCCATTTATGCCTCTTTACGAGTGCCACCCTACTTCCATGTACTGTAGGGACGCGTGTTGGGAGATGTATTAGGCGCATAGGTACTTCCTCTGATTTGGGGTTTTGTAGAGGGCCCACAGTGAAGGCGGGCATATATCGGAGTGAGAAGACGGGGTTTGCGAGGCGTGGTAAGATATGTGTATAGTAGAAAGGCGAAGGAAGAGAAAGCGCGTTTGCAATTGGCACTGGAGCACCAGGGTCAGCTGTGAAGTGAACAAGAAAAGTGCCATCAAAGAGTAAGAAGTTCGTTGTGGGTGGTGATGAACAAATTTTGGAGCAACGGCGGTCGAAACGTCCCATGTCTTCCTCGCTTGATAGCGGAACGTGTCCTAGGTTGATTACGATGTCTCCGACGGACAGATGGGACCACAGGCCTGCGTTGATGAGCTGCTCCTCGCAACGGATGATCGTTTGAGGATGGATCGTGGGAGATGCACAGGGGGAGTAGACGCGAAGGATGGGTGCGCGGGCTGGTGATGTTGCATGAATGAAATCATGTGCGGTTGGTGTAGAAAGCGGGGAGAATGGGTAACGGGTACGCGAAGGGGGAGGACTGGGGCTTGAATCGGACGTTGGTGGCGTGGAGCTGCGAGATACAGACGATTGTGAATTGGAATTGGAGGTAGAAGTGGGAGTACTGGTAACATAGTGCCGATGGGGCGGTACCAGATCGCTCTCCGAATTTGAATGTGAGAAGGTTTCAGAAGAGTACCGAAACGGGGCAGAACGCTGCCAAGAAGAACCATAGGCTTTCATCGCGCGCGGCTCGGCAACTGGGGCAGGAGGTGGGGTTGGGCGAAATTTAAAAAGGGTCAAGCGACGGGTAGAGTTTGATAGAAGCTTGGGTCTAGATTTGGAAAGAGAATTTGAGCAAGATGCAGGTCGCTGAGCAATAGGTGTGTAGGGCTGATAGGATAGGGGGGCTGGGAAGGTAAGCTCCGGAAGGGACGGAGAAAGTTTGTTGAACAAGCGCGCATGACTTGGTTCAGGAGGGATGAGTAAGTTTGGTGAAGAATGGACTAAGGATTGGAGAAGGAGATAGAAACGAGAGTGGGCTTGTGTTAGTGCGGCGAGGGGTTCAGATTCATCATCATAAGGAACGAGAGAGAACAAGGCACGCAGAGCGTTCTTCGGGTAGAGGTGCACCGGAAAGCTTTGCGAAAATACTTGGGGGGCAAATTTAGACGACTGTGGTCTCGAAAGAACGGAAAAACTCACGAAAGAGGTGGAGATGGATGATCTCTATCGAAACCAAGTTGTGCGGGGTGACCGCGGGTACGCGGGAAGCTTGATACCCAGGAACGAAACGCGCAAGGATGATATCACGAAGAGCAGGGACGCTGAAAAGGCGACGAGTATCTGTACAAGTGTTCAGAATGGCATGAAGGTCGGGCCAGTCGGTGTGCAAGAGCAGGCGAGCAAGGACAGCTGGGAGTACTAGGGCACGGGCAAGACCAGAAGACGGGCTGGTAGACATTGGAGAAAAAGAAAAAGAAAAAGATTAGCGCACAAGAGGCATTAAATTAAGGGCAGTAGACATTTTGGGAGTGAGTGCCTTGAGACAACATCGTGGCCGACCCTAAGACTAGATTGATCACAATTGCGTCACTCGCGGGACGTTTCCTATTGGTCCCGCATATGGTCTAATATTTTATTATTACCACTTTAACAACCATTTTCTTATACACTCTCCCTTCCTCAGCCAGCTCAGACATCCGGCCTCTAAACTATTGGTCGGATCCGTGACAACCATCATATTGACGAAGGGCACGCAGCCTCGCTGTGTTTGCCCCTGCATGAGGCACGCGGCGGGCATCGCCATCCTGATCATCCCAAAGACAAAGACTGCTTCACAGAGTTGTCCTTGTAACAACGGGGTTGTAAGTATATCATCCTTCCCCTTCATCCATCTTAGTGTTGGATTTTGTGTCTGTGGCTGAACCTCGTTTCTGCCGTTTCCTACAACATCCGCGGTGTTCTTGTATAGAATCTTGTCGGTGGGTACTAAAGTGAGATGAAGAGATCGGAACTCGAGACCTCTTCATTCCTCCACCACCAGCTGCGTCACCGTTACTTTCCCCAATCACTGATATGGAAGGTATTTCTAAAGCGTCAAGCTCTTCTAGGTCCAATTCCATAGAATCGGAATCGTAGACGGGAGGCTTGAGATTGACGGTGTAGCTGAGCAGCTGATCAAACGGAACTTGTTGTTGATCGTTACGCGATGTTATACTGCAGAGGGGCGTGGATATTGGCAAAGACAAGGGCAGGTGCGATGCTGGCGGAGGTGGTGTCTTCCGTCGATCCGTCGGGATAGTAGCTAAAAAAGTGCAGTGTAGGGAAACCCCACGCCCAGAGGAGGCACCAACAGGGGCTTCGAAGTTCGATGGGATTTGAGGACTCATCAACACAGGTAAGGAAGGATAGTTAAAGAACAAAGGAGTTAAAGTGGAAGTGTTATGTTAGATGTTCGTCAGATTTGCGTGGCGTGTCACTGGAGAATAATACAATAAGGCAACATGGCAGATACCAGGCGGGCTTCCATCAAGGAGGTCACTATATGGGGCATGTGAGATTGTTGTGTATAAAAGGCTGCGGTCACTATACACAACAGCGTAAGTTATGGCAAATTGATAAGGCTAACGCATGAATTCGAAGGAACATCATATAACAGGTGTTCCATGCCACAGATCGAATTCCCTCACATTGAGTAATTTATAGGTATCAATCGTGGTAACGGATATATAACTACTTTTACGCGGTATGAGCTACTGTACACCACCAAAGGAAGACCATCCACTAGTAGTGATGGTCTCCATTACTGTACAGAGTAACAGTGAAATATTTAGTTGTTGGCCTAACCACCGAGATTTGGCGGAGAAGACATACCTTTTAGTTGAAAGCTTTAAATTTGGCCCAGAAGGTACACTAGCAACCGCCTTAAAATCTGGGCAGCCATCAGCAAGTACACAAACCGAACATCTTTTCTTACTAGTATGGCTCGCTGGTATACGGAAACGTTAAGCTATACTTATACTTAACAAAGAGAAGTTTACCAATGCTGCATTGAGGTTGTGGGGTTGGAGACTATTTATGCATTTATGAATGGGATGTATAGTCCTTTGCGTGGAGAAGCTGTTACCAGGTCATTGTGGGAATTTAACCAACGCAATGGGATGGATCGGAGCAAGATCGGAGATGATCTGATCTGATCTGATCGGAGCCAATGTCCAGGACTAGTGAAAAGGCTACAAAACCCAACTCAATAGAACTCAATGCAGCTGGTCAGAAACTGTCTCCGTCGACCCTGAGAGGTGGGCTGTGGGATGTATTTGTACGTAGCGCTCAACTGAGTTTTTTTCCCCTTACGAGTTCACTTCTTTTTATAGCTTGCCTCTCCCTCTCAAATCCTTTGAAATTTTTGAAATACGCTCTCTAGAGGACTATCACACCCTTTGATCTTGCTAACTTTACTATGGATACGACGCTGGTGGTAGCAGCTACTACCCCCTCTTTGTTCGTTATAAGTAACCTGTTCTACAGTGAATGGTTTTCTCACAATCGAGCTCTAGTATAGGCCCTATGGTGAGAGAATTCATGGTTTAAAGGTTCCCTTTGATTAATCTGGTGGAATTTACTCCCCCTCTTCTAGTTTCTGGCATGTGCCCTCAACTTTTGCCTTTTTGGAGCATTACTAGCCCAACTCTGTAGGTTATTTTGCGGCTGAGCATTACCAAATTAACCTGACATGAGCCGTAGATCATTATTTTTTGGAATATCATAAAACTGATCGTCTCCTCATCCGAGTCATAGGTCTGTACCCATTATAGCACCCTTGTTCATAACTGAGAGATTGTATTTTAGCGTACTCCGTGGTTTTTGCGGTAGCGTTCCAAACTCTCACTTTGACTATATACATATGGTCCATCTTTGTGTCGGGAAGTGGGGACCTTAATGTTGCCGTCCGTACATCTTGGACGGGAATAATCTCACCACTTCTTAATCTTACAGGTATGTCTCACGTTATAAGGTCATGCATTGATAACCTCTCCTTTTAGTCGCGGCAGTCGTTCAACTGTATTTTGCATGGTTAGACCAATCTCAGTATTCCCCTGCTACCATATTAAATTGCACAGGAGGATCTGGTCCTTCAAAAGGACTAAGATAGCGTTCTGTATCTCTGTCGTTGTCGTGTTGGTGAGATCACCCCTCAGTATCGAAAACTTTGGCCGTTGATATCTGTTCAGTTGTGTTTTTTACAGTGGGCATTTACGATATTCGGCTCCGTGCTGGTGGGCAACTTTATGTACAGACTCCATAACACGGCAAATACTAAGTTTATTGCAGTACTTTCGAAATCCAGAAGTTCTCCACCTACGCGGCCTGACGACTATCGCGAGGGTGTGTTTATTTTCCATATTCTAGTGCCTCAAGGCCAAAAAGAAAAATATTCGCGTAGACCGTCCTCATCGGGAGCTGTATCTGCGATATCATAATCACTTCGACTATGTTCACATTTGTAAGTCAATTCGGCCACATCCTTGTTCGAGGGACATACACTTAAGTATTTTAATCTCGCTCAGCTGTCGCGTGCTCGGAAACGAACGGTGTCTCGCGAAACAAATTTGCTCCTCTCTCACCTCATTGCAAACTCTCTTGAGTCTGGCACAATCACTACGGTCCTGGCCATCCTAGAGCTTGCACTTTACACTGCCGATTCTCGAACTCTTCTGCATGTTATAATGTAAGTGCTATTCGAAGTTAAATACTGGGAACCATGCCCCTAATACCAGTGGTGGTTTACAGAGTCTATATACGAGGCACTGTGTATGTCGCCTGCCACAACTTTCCACGTGTCACTGAATTTCTCTGTGGGCAACAGAAACTCGAACGTCCTATTTTCCGCATTGAATGGACGTAGACTCCACCCACAACATACTGTCCGCCCTGGGTCGGTTCAAAGCGAGCTGCGTTTTGGTCGCGTCCTGAGGACTCCAACCACGACAATGAGAAGCATGTCGACCCCGAAGGTCTCCATATGAAGAACAGCTATCATACTCGGGGACAGTACTTCTGACGGAAAGGAGCAGAAAAACTAGCTATAAATTTACCCTAATTGATGTGCAGTGCAACGCCAGGCAGCTACACTTGAACCAATGATGCCCTTAATTGGCGCATTTAGGCCATCTTAGGAAAACACTCCCACTAATACCCACGAAAACATTACGTTAGTGTGAAGTACATGGTAATCCTTTTCATGAATATGTTGACGGTCAAGAACATTAAATATGGATAGAGAATAGCACATGCACGCATCAAAGCTACAAGTAAAGACCCTCAGGGGTGCCCTCGTTCTTCCGATACAACACCTGGAAAAAAAAAGTTTTAGTACCATATCTGGTGAAGCAAATTGATGCATACCTTCTCTCTTGCTGATGTAAAGTCTGCTTTAGTTACCCTCATACGTCGTTCCCGAAGGGCAAGGAGACCAGCTTCCGTACACACTGCCTTTATGTCAGCGCCAGATAGGTCATCTTTCGTTGTGATAAACTCTTCTAAGTCGACATCAGCACTGAGACTCATTCTCGATGTATGTAGCCTAGCCGAGCGACGTCAGTGATGAGTCAAGTGATTCAATAACAGTGATACACACCGGAAGATATGGCGCTTTGTTTTGACATCAGGCAATGGAAACTCGATCTTACGATCAATGCGTCCAGGCCGAATGAGAGCAGGGTCTAAAGTTTCGATTCGGTTTGTCGCCATGATGACTTTAACATCTCCACGTGTGTCGAAACCGTCCAACTGGTTCAGCAGTTCTAACATCGTCCGTTGAATTTCACGTTCACCGCCTGATGTGGAGTCATATCTATCGGAAGGCCGTATTCATAATTATGTCAGATAGAGTTTAAAGTAAGCGCACCGTTTGGTACCAATGGCGTCGATCTCATCTATGAACACAATACTCGGCGCGTGTTCCTCCGCCACACGGAAGAGCTCACGGACGAGCTTCGGACCGTCACCAAGATATTTTTGGATGAGCTCGGATCCGACAACGCGGAGGAAGGTGGCAGAGGTTTGATTGGCCACGGCTTTGGCAAGAAGAGTCTTCCCTGTTCCAGGCACACCATATAGGATGACACCTTTTGGAGGCTTGATACCCATTTCTTCGTAAAGTTCTGGGTGAGTTAGAGGCAGTTCAACAGATTCCTGATGACAAAATTAGCGCGTGTCGGAAGAATTTGGATGGTTTCATACTTTAATTTCTTGTATTTGTTGTTCAAGTCCACCTATGTCGGCATAACTCTCCGTCGGGGCTTTGTCGAGTTTCATAATGCTGACCAATGGGTCTGCGTCGTCTTGTAGTACGCCGACAATGGATTGTGTTTTATGGTGAAGTAGAACCTGGCACCCGGGCTCCAAGAGGTCCTTGTCGACGTATGACATAATGGAAACGTAAGACTCTGGTCCCGAAGACGTGCTGATAATAGCGTGGTCGTCGTCTATGATTTCCTCCATAGTTCCAACAGCCATCGGACTTCCTCGTAAATCATCCACCTTTGACCTATCCTCCTCGTTCTTCTCTTCCCGAGTGGCCTCCGGTTTCAAACGCTCCTGGTTCTGCACAAACTCTTCCTCCAACAACAGGTAATCCTTGATACGCTCCATTTTCAGGAGTTTGAGACGACACCGCGTCGTTGGAAAGACAGCAGGTAGTTTTGAAGCAGAGGAAGGGCCACGTCTTTTCTTTTTCCCTACGTGGGTTGGTAGAGGTGGTTCCCATTTCTTTTTCTGCGGTTGATGGTCCTTCTTGTCCTTGTTGTCATTGGAGCCGCTGTCGGCAGGTGGGTTTGAAGGGGTATTTCCCTAGTATAATTATAACTCTGAATGGAGAGAAATAGTTCAATAACACACCATTTCACGAGGTAAAGGTGAGAGAAAGTCGTGGATGAGGTCAAGTAAGGACGCGTCAGTTCTTCCCAACTTGGTAATACCTTTCAACTCCGCCGTGACCCTGGTCGTGACGTGACTTTCAGCTCAAGCTACCCAGTGAGCTGCGTGGCATAACGAAAGCATCATTCACCATCATGGCCATGAACTCTGCAAGGATAAATACGCCTCTTACAGCAAACTCACAGTTTATACAAGCAGGTCAGCACGATTGTTTTTGTTGCTTTTGTGGGTACTGAGGTCATACAGACGACGACGAAGACCTCAATGAGGACGACATCCCTGGTTTCACTCACCCAGCTCTTGCGTCCCCCCTCGACAAAGGGAAAGGGAGAGCGCGCGAACCGAACCAGCTAGCGGCCCCGTCTGGCGGGGGGAGGCCCTCATCTGCTGCTCTATCGGGAAATATTGGGAGCTCCGCCAACGGAGCTGCGCGTCCAACGAGACAAACTGTTGGAGGACTACAAGTTGAATCGCGGTATGTATAACTTTTATACTCATGTACGAAGCTGACATGAGATTCTTAGATATTCTGGCGCAGATACGCTCGACGAACCAGTCTCAAAGACAATTGTGTGTTCGTCGTGTATCACTGCGAACCTAGTTACTTATCATATTTCACAGGCTCGCGACCTCCTTTCTATCTATTCGAAGCTTGTTCAAGTCCTTTATCCAAAACGATCAAATGGCCGGGAGGTCCTTCGGTGAGTGTTGGGCTGTTTGTTATTATCCAGAATTTTTCTCAATGCCAACAGGGATTGGGATCTTTGGGGTCCTCTTATCTTGTGCCTTTCCCTTGGAATCATGCTAAGTGTCAATGTCCGTAAATTTCTCTATCTGGGTTCATCCTCTTCATGATATTGGTCTCAGGCGCCGGCCAAGCAAGCCTTAGGTGTCTTTACTAGCGTCATTGTAATTTGTTCGCTTGGCGCTTTGGCAGTTACAGTTCAAGCGAAGGTATTGCCATTTACTTTTAAAAATGATGTACTACCCGACTTATACCTTGTCTAATAGTTGTTGGGAGGCAGGGTGTGAGTACCACCCAAATCATACAACCACACGGCTCTGATAGTATGACACAGGTCTTTCTTCCAGGGTCTATGCGTTCTTGGTTACTGTATAGCCCCATTGAATATTGCTGCCCTCGTTGCATGCTTCGTCCGCCCAATCTACATCCGAGCACCTATCGCTCTCCTTTGCTGGGTCTGGTGTATATGGGGTGTGTGGTTATTTTGTGGCGCACATTCTAACATCTACAATTCTTCTTCTAGCCTCGGTCAACTTCCTCGATGGTACTAAAATAGAACAGCAAAGAATTCTGCTCGCTGTATACCCACTACTGTGCGTACTTCTGGACTCTAATGTCAGCGTGTCGAACTTAAAATCTATTGGCAGTCTCTTCTATTTCGTTCTGGCATGGATGATTCTCATTCGATAGATACAGTATGGCCGTTCATTATATGTCCTTTCTATTCTTCTCTCTTAATGTACAAAAGTGCCATGGCCATGGCCTAACCATCAATTGTTCAGATATTTTCTTGTCTGTTGAACATAATGGTAGCAGAATTCAGATTCCCCAACCACTTACTACTCGAAAACTAAGCATACTTCAATCCGGACAGACAATGATCATGAGGACCTAGATGAAGACTCCCAGAAAAAATATCAACTGGCAATAATATCAAAGTAAAAACAATGAAGGACATGCAACCAATATGGATCAGATCAACGGGAGCAAAGAAAGTTGAGAAGACGTTTATCCTGGGTAATTGATTGGCATTGCATTGTTACAACTTCCCTCGCTTTCCCTTCTAAATGGTAATATTTTGCAGGATCAAGCACTTGTTTACTCCACAAAGGGAGATATCAATTACGCCGTTCTCCATGCGTTCGTCTGAATAGGCAGTACAATGGTGGCTCAGGCCCGGCCCACGTTCTATGTTGAGCCTTGGCCCATGGCCAACGGGACCAAAAACGGTGGCTTGGTTTGCACGGCTACAGCACGGGCCTCAATGGAATCTTTGGAATCCTTATATTTACCAAGAATCTGTAGTCTGAAGCTGTCGTAAAATGGCCTACATGTATGTTCCTCACCAATGGGCCGAAGCGCCTGGTTACGGCCCATATTATTACGCAGAAGTACAACCTCAGTCCTCAATCCCTCTGAATATACTTGGGCCGCAAGTGGCACCCCAGCAGCCAGCTATCCCGATTTCATCGTATTCCACACTGACCGGTGCGTTGGACTTCTCAGCCGTTAGGAGTAAGGATAGCAGGGCTCGTCGTCCGGTGCGTCGTTTAGAGCCGCCTCATACGACTTGTCTGTTGATCTGGTACAGTCTGCTCATAAGACCCGGTCGAGTGCCAGTCGACATACAAACTCTCAGCACGAGCCCTCACATTCTCATGGCCGGACTCGATCCAACTCCCACCAAAGTACGAGCAAGGGTGCCAGAGGTGTCTACAACAAAACTGGGGGGCGTTCGGGCCCACAGTATAGGTTTCATACACCAACCATGTCACAGCCACCTCCGACTGGCCCAACGAACCACGTCCTCGTGCCGCAGCTTGAATACCAGGACGACGCTGAACAACGGCGTTGGGGTTCTGATTCACATTCTCGCCATCCACCCATTGTGTTCCAGTCTGCAAATATCCCAGAGCCAGGTGTCAGAGTAGGCTTGGTTGCACATAGTGCATATCATCCTGCAATTGACGACCCAGACGATATGGTGTTTGCCTCCATTGGAGAGAGGGAGATTAGGTTGTGGATCGTGGTGAGATTTACTTGCTCTTCTCTCGCTGGGGTTCTCGTGATTGCTGAAGCGTTTTTCAGTGGCCAGGCTATAGCTCAGAGCCTCTGAAAAAGCGCCTGAAGACGCAGGGAGGGAAGATGACGAGACAGCTGCTTCTCACGCTCATTGCGACAGAAGTCCTTGAATTCACCTATGGTATTTATGTAAGTATCGCTCATCGGAGTTGTACCTCTATCAAAAATCCTAACAAGGCGTCTAGCGACGGAATGTATCCAGTGAACCAGGGCATTCGCAATGGCAGATTGGCTCGCGAGCGGACGAGGGAAGGACCATTGTTGGTGGGGAGCTTTTTATCACTCGCCTTGTCCACCGTGGGGGATCGAACTGGCAGCCGGAAATATGGGCACCGCGACGATTTTGATACTATTGGATATGTGTGTCAAATAAAGGGTATTGCCTTTGAATTATTACTGTACAATTAGAGTATCACTTTGTTATTCTGCGTCATAGAAATATAATGTTGAAAGGTGAGATGCAGTGTACATTCATGCCTCGGGATATTCAATGGTAACCTCGGAAGATATTCGTGAAATTTCAGAGAACGCGACTTTGAGTAGATCAAGGTCAGCGTCCAGGCTTTCCGCACGAATTTTCATCTGCACGGTGGAAATGGAAGTGAATGAGTATAAGAGATGTGGAGATGCGTACTGCTGCGATCGTATCACTGGCAGCAATCAGCTCGTGGTGATGGTTGTAAACAAGGGACTGCCTCTCGCTGTCAAGCTCCCGTATTTCTGGAGGAAAAAAACTAGGAATTATACTGAAGGGTTGGAAATGTAGAAGTACCTGTGAGTAGCTCATTCTCCCTCTTCAAAAGTCCAGGTAAGGATGAGGTGGTAATCAATTGATCATAGTATGACTTTGCGTCGAAAGCAGTAGAATCTAGCCCGGACGTCTAGCTATATCATGTCTAATGAGTAAGTGTCCTACCTAAGTTCATCGGGTCCACCGCGGCCTTTCCAGGTATCGGAGGAGGGGGACCAACGCCCAGACCATAATGTTTTCTCAACAGATCTCTTGCCTTGGATTTCTGAGGGGGCGGTGAAGCAGGAGTTAGAGATCTTCGAGGTGAATGCGGTTCTGCAGGCGGGTTGGCGTGCGGAGTAGTTGGGGTTGACGGCGCTGGCGACGGGAGCAGGGAATTCGAGGACCCACGAGGAATGCCCGAGTTACGACGTTCTTGGTGCAGGGACATGGAGCCTTGGAGGTAATTGGTTTGGCTTACCTCACCATCGTGGACATCTCACGTGGACAAACGCGAACCGTCACGATGAAGTGACTCTCGAAACCGTCACACTTCTTCCAGTTCCAGTCACCTGGCAATGGACGGCCCCAGCATGTACGACGACGAGGTTATTGCAGACAGCGAGGACGAGGGAAATGAGCTTATTCTTCCGGTTCTATCTTTCAAAGGTGACTATACGCAATTACAGCCGATGGTGATAAAGTGTTGACTATGAGTAGGTCCTACGTTACTCCAAGACACAATGCTTGCGGATGCCACTCAAGGCACCTTTGAAACTGGTTTTTCTAGCGCTGCAGCAAAGGGGTTGCCCATTTCTAGAATTAACGCTACTACAGCTACCTTTGACCCTGTACTCCAACCACGTCCTAAACCGCGTCCACTCAAGAAAACGGACCTTGATAACATCAGTTCACCTATCCATGCTTCAACTCGTCAGGCCACCAAATTTTTCTCGGATATTCAGATGGACATAGATCCTGGCATGTCGAACATTGCAGACCGCGCAAAGACGCGCTCTCGCAATGCCAAACCCCAAGCTGGACCACAATCTATTGTCCCAGCACCCGAGATTATTGAGCTGACCTCAGATTCTGACGACGACTTTATCAATCATCCTCCAAAACCTAAGTCACAACGCAGGGCTCCTAGCCAGATCAAAGCCTCAGCTGGAGGGAAAGTTAAATCCAACGCCAACAAGGGAGTGAAACTATCTGTGCCTAAGCCTCGCCCTCGCCCCAGGCCCATCGGTAGATCTAAACAAGCACAGGCGTCGGATACCAATTCCCCTTTGGCCAGGATATCCAAGGATTTGAACCCCATGCGGACGTCCTCGATATCCGATGATCCTTCCCCAATTCCTTTCGAAAATTTCCTATCCCAATTGCCGCCTTCTGACCCACCAACATCCACATCAGCTTCCTGCGACTATCCCCCGATAGAAACGCTGCGTCAGCATGACACAGACATGGAACTCCCGTCTTCACCATCATCGCTATTTAGCGAATATTCCAACGGCAAGCGGAAACGGAAACGCAATACATTCAATATCGATGAGCTTGATTCTGATCCAGATCCGCTCGCAGAAAGTGCCTTTGACAACGACACTCAGCTTATGCCACCTCCCCTGCTTACCGGCTCTCCTGCTTTCTTTGCTGGGTCTTCTTCGGTTGGCGGCGGTACAGTTGTTCCATCTCGGAAGAAAACACCAAAGACTAAAAAACAACGTAAAAAAGTTTCTGAAACTGAGGACGTCGCAAACAACCCAAAAGCTAAATCGAAGCAGAAGAAACCAGTAACTAATAAAGTTGAAGTGGTCATTGAACGGCCAAAAGAGAAGGCGAAAGGGAAAGGGAAGGCGAAAGAGGTATTCAAGAGCCGTGAATTCATTGACGATGACGATGAAGGCGATGCTATGGACATGATTGCGGTAGCAAAGAGCACAGTTTCCAAGAAACCAGAATCGTTAACCTCTTTAAACTCCTTTCCTAATTCCAACATGGAGGACGCGAACAAAGCTTGGTTAAACATGGGGCTTGGTTCCAGTCATATTGATAAGAGTATGTCGTCCGAGGGGGCAGAGGATAAGCCAGGAAAGCATGCAGTGAGTCGGAGCAAGCGAAATAGGCAAATTGTTTCCGATGAGGAAGGGGAGGAAACACCAGAGTCAAGTGAAGTAGTTGTCGACGAGATACCTGCAACGGCCAAGGCAAACGGTAAAGGCAAAAGCAGAGAATATCCTGCTAAAGCAAGGACCAATACCAAGCCCGTCTTGCAGGACGACATCAATGTTGATGTCGACCTAAGGAACAAATGCCAGTCAAGTAACCGAGAAGAGGAGGAATATTGTCTACCAGGTATAAAGGTATATCGTGCATAAATGCGTGGCACGTCCTCCGTCTTACCCATTTTTTCAGGAAAACATTCGGCCTGTTCCCAAGCCGACCTTACATGCCTCCCCTACCCCAGTCATACAAACCGCAACTCCGGCATCCAGCATATCCTCTCGTTACACTATTGCTCCAAAGACGAAACCTACTCCAATGTCAGACCTCATTCGGCGCGTGAACTCTAAGCCTGGTTCGCCTTTCTGTTCACCTGCACCTCATACTGGGACGCCATCGAAGCTTGGTACCGCATACTCACCATATGTCAAGGCCTCTCGTAGTGCGTTGTCGCGCATTGCGCCTTTGCATCCTAATCGACGGACCCCGCCGCCACCCTTGCCGCCACCTCCTCCGAAGAAAAAATCAAAAAAGGAACTGGAGAGAGAGGAACAATGGGAGGAAGAGTTGATTGAGAGCGTTGGAGGTGTTACGGAGTGGGCATGTATGACCGATACGGAACGCAAAGAGATGCGAAGAGCAAAGAGGGAGAAGGAGATGTTTGGCTGGGAGGACTAAAGCCACATCGTATGCTTACTTGCAAAAGTTTTTCATATTGCTCCACACAGATGCAAAAAGTTATCATTGTAACTCACTTTTTCACTTGTCTTAGCGATGCGCTTATGGTCGTCCAATACTGATTCAATCAGTGCCATTCCCCATGACAGCAAGCTCTGGATCAGGTGTAAGTCTACGCATCTTTGATTACCCCATCCAAGCCTACGCCGCCTCCCGAGAGCATGGAGCCATGATTGTCAACTTATGCCTTGTCAGGACGTGGGTATCTCTCTTCCCCGTCTATCGAACACTGGGGTAAAGTGGTCTTACTTTACTCGGCGTCTTCCTGCTTACTGTCAGTTTGAGTGCCGTTCGGTCAGAACCTCGGCTTAAATGTAAAAGAGGTTGGGAACTAAATTTTGCCTTCCGCTAACTTGTTCGGGCTTTGTGAAGGTGGGTGATAAACACCTTGGAAAGTAACAAGGTTAGCTGTCTTTTACTGGTGTAATACGGCCTGCCTTGGATAAAGCTCAATCCTTACATGACTCCCTCATATGTGGTTGTTCTACATTGCGGATATTCTTATGGACGTCTTACTGTTTGCCGTTTTGCCCTGTTGAGACTGTTGAGATCATTGACTCGGAGGCTCGCTGTTTTCTCTGAACGCCACTGGAATCCTGGATGGATCGAAGTTCTTTATCGTCGATCGTGATCGTGGTCGATCGAACGGAAGCTTCCCTATATAACTTCCTTACTCTTCCTTCGAGTTGCTACTGTTGTGAAATTTGATCTTCCCCCTAAATCACGACCCTCCGCTACTCCATCCAGTGTTTACTACCGGGGCCATCCCACATATGGCAGTTGTATATTCTCAAAAGTGCTCACATGGACCATTCGCCATCAGCATGCAGAGCATCACTTCGTTTCCTTGAAAACTCTGCCTCCAAAGACCCATACTAGCACTCTTGTCACATACTCCACCCATCACCCCTCTGCCGCAGTAGTAAGACCCAATGCGATGGGGAGTTCCGATCTCTAGATACCGTACCATTCAACTTCTTGTGCGAGTAAGACTCGTGAAGCGGTCGGTATGCTCTAATCCGTTTGACATTTCACGACGCCTCAGATGTGGCTTGTGCGATCCCAAAACCCTCTTGCAGCTGGCTCTAACCTCACAGACTTTCAGTGCGGTTCTTATGTCTCGGTAGATGTCAATCTACATCTGGAAAGTAGCGCTTTCTGATACCCACGAGCTCCCCGGGTGTCCAGAAGACATTCAAAGCTACTCGCAATATGTCACAGCCTTCTATGGGATCACTTCTGCCAGTGATATATGAGTCTTCGAGTCGTGGCAATCCGGGCTTCGCATGCTCATCGAATATACTCTTCACAAGGAATGTTCTTTCATCTGAAGGTGACATAAGTCTTGTGGGCGTGTCGAGCAATGTAATGCGCAAAGTGCATGGCAAATGGTACGTGGTGGCCCCCAGAATAATGTTTGGAAAGAGAGCAACAACTTCGGACAAGATTTGTTTCAGTCGGCACAGAACCTAGATAGATAGAGATCATGCTACCCGACTGCCTCATTACCAAAGGCGATTTCCATCTATCACAGACTATCGTAGTCTGTTTTCAGAGATATTCTTCTTGTTGGAAATGCTCATGTTCAACACCGCAGTGTTCAATGACGATGAAATAACATCGAGGAGAGTTATCTATCATCTCATGACCCCAACACGCTGTCTGCACGAGTTTGAATTTATTTAAGGCTTATACCCATGGTCCAGAACTGGACTGACAAGTCTCATGAGGTTGAAATTAGAGATGAAGTGAGATGTCAGTACTACCTGAGTCTACCTCGGCCAGAGATTATAAGCGTACTAAAGGTAATTGATGCTTTAGAATAAAGCACCATCAACAATGTGATGGCTAGAACTACTGGTACGGCGAGGACCATCCAAGCTATCATACTGGAGGGGAATCACTGAGACAAACCTCGCAGTTATTATGTATGACCATCTGGCAGGAGGAGATTACAAGGTTATTAAGAAATGGGTTACTTACTGTAGAGCTTAGCCGTTGGTAACAGTAAATTTCGGGCCCATATATCAATTCGTATTTTTGCGTGTTTCGTGGATAATTGTGGGGATCGTTGGGGGATCGACTCGGAGAAGGCGGCCAACATGTTCCGTGTGGCAGTGTTGATGTTATCTCGAATGGGTCTAGTCAAACAGTTATTGACGACGGCAGGGAGTGACCTGGATGGTGGACGGTGGACCCAGTTCAATATTCGGTGTCGTATCTATGAGTCCCCCACAATTCCTCAACATCTTCGAAAACTTCAGAGATCAAGCCAAAGATGCTCTATATGCCCTAACATCCTGCTTATGCCAACAATCCGCAAAGGTCAAGATTAATGGACGCACATGTCAGTCACTACGCCAATGAGTACACTTCGATGTCCACTAACCTGGCTAATGTTTCTCTATAGTTCAAATAATAAAGGTTTTAGGCGAGGGAGGGATTTCTTTTGTGTATCTTGTTCAGGATGACCATAGTGGGGTGAGTGGAACGGGTGCATCTGAACTGGAAGTATCCTTAACTTAAAGGTATTTTGCAGCGCCAATTCGCCCTGAAGAAGATTCGCTGTCCAACGGGCTCGGAGGGCGTTAAAGTAGCTATGCGGGAGGTGGAGGCCTACAGACGCTTCAAGTGAGTACTTGGGATTTGCATGACTGGTCGTATGGCTCAGTCACTCCCAAGGCACCCCAACATCATCCGAATACTGGTACTAGTGCTCAATTATGTATATTTTCATGTGCTGACATCCTTGCAGGACTCTGCCGTAGTTCAAGACCCTGAGGGGGACGGTAAAATTGTCTACCTATTTCTCCCATTGTACAAGGTAAGTTTCTGATCACAAGCATGGATATAGGGTCTGACTGATCTGCTGGATGGTAGCGTGGTAACCTGCAAGACGCCATCAATGCCAACGTCGTGAATCGAAAGCATTTCTCGGAGCAAGAGATGCTCCGCCTTTTCAAAGGCACATGCGCAGCCATTCGCGCGATGCACGACTTCCGCGCTCGTCCCGCCCCGCAGCCATCACAAGAGAATAGTAGTATACGACGGCAACAACAGAAACGACACTCAGAGGATGATGAAAGCTTCCCGCAACCAGAGGGCGACGGCGATGGAGGTTTTTCATATGATGGAGTGAACGTTCCGTTGATAACGAAGCACCGAGCGGAGGACGAGGGCGACGTAGTGTTCGATGGCGATGAAGAGCTAGCTCAGTCACAACAAGAGGGGGATACAGAATTGGTTCCCTACGCACATAGGGACCTAAAACCAGGGTGTGTTAGCTACTTCCTTTTACCTATGCTGCAGTCTTAGGTGTGCCGTTTAGGAATGTGATGATCGCAGATGATGGTGTAACACCTATCCTTATGGACTTTGGTAGCGCTGTCAAAGCGAGAGTTCCGATCGAGACGCGCAACCAGGCCTTACTGCAACAGGTAAGCTCACTCCCGTTACAATTTCCAACTCAGCTATACGTTTCTTAAAAGGACATTGCGGCGGAGCAAAGCACAATGGCGTATCGCGCTCCCGAGTTATTTGATGTGAAAACGGGGACTGTGCTTGATGAGAAGGTTGATATTTGGGTAAGGGTATAATTTCCTCGCTACTGCAGCCTTTAATCATCATTCCAGTCGTTGGGCTGTACACTATACGCACTTGCCTATTCACATTCGCCATTCGAAAACACTCAAACCACTGAGCAAGGCGGTTCAATAGCAATGGCTGTCCTGAATGCACAATACAAGCATCCAAGTTCTGCTTATTCACAGGGGCTCAAAGATCTCATTGATAGCATGCTGAAGGTCGACCCCACTGAACGCCCAGATGTCCATAGGGTAAGCCAGATCTCAACACACTTGTTCTTGGAGTGTTAATCCGTCTGTGTAGGTAATCGAGATGACGGATCGTGTTCTACAGACCTTGGCATGAGGAATTATTGTAGTTCACTTGGACACTTGTATGTCTATTCAAGATAATACGGAGATGTATCAGATGGTAATGATAAGAGTGTACTTGACGGTAGCACTAAGCAGTATGAAGTACCGGTTACGAGATTTTGGAGTAGAATTTGGATTTTTGTCACGTATCTGTAGTAGGTTTTATTCGAGCACGTGCGTTCTTGGCTCTGCTAGATGCGGAGCGGGCAATGGTTTGGATATTTGTACCTACAGCTTCTCGGGGCGGGTGTATCATCGGTGCAGTGTTAGATGCAGGAGACGCGGATGGGGCGAGCTTCTGCTTCTTTTTAGGATGGTTGGATGGTTCAGGTGATTCAGATGTTATGGGTTCGTTATGAGAATATATTACAGCTGCTTTCTTAGCGTTGGCCTTGGCCTTCTGCTTTTCACGTCTCAATTTACGGAGTACTGTATAGGCTTTCTAAAGGTATAGCTAGTAAGTCTGAGCTCGAAAAGATAGAAGGCGAAACATGCCCGTTTTTCGGCCCGCTTGGAAGTTTCTGACGGTGCTGCTAGTGAAGGTGTTGATTTACTCTTCACCTGTGCACGTAGGATATCCCAGGCATTGTCTTTGGGGTTGGCTCCAGATACCAGAGACTTAAATTGCTTGAGACGCCGTTCATGTGCCTACGGTTGTTGAGGAAGTATAAGTATAGCCTTATTGAATGTTAATAGGAAGCGTACATGCATTGGATGTTGTATGAAGTTCAGCCATCTTTACGCCCTTAAGAAGCTTTCCTGGGCATACGATACACGCCCTGATTGTGGGCTCCAATGAGATGAGGTAGACTGGGTCACGGAGAGCCTCTCGAACAGTTATGACTGGCTGTTCCTGCTCTCGCTCACTCTCATCATCTTCAACGCTATTGATATCGCCACCTTCCATGTCTTCAGTATCCAAGATGCCTTCTTCGTCATTGCCATCATCACTATCAGACGAGTCCTCAGAGTCCGACGCAGATTCTTCAGAGTCAGTATCATGCATGCCAAGGATCTCCTTCATTCCCTCATCGAGACCGAGTTCCGCCTCCTCATGCTTCTTCCTGCGCCTCTTTTCGACTCGTTTAAACATGGATTGGTCGGGGTGGTGGCTGGTGGTGGACTTAAAGTTTGGGTGAAAAAATATGCCGTCGGATAACCGGGCCGGTAAGAACAAATTTTTGAGATGTGTCTTAAGGCTGCTCGCCAACATTGGCGGCAACGACGATGTATCAATGTACCGCACGATCCACTCAAAACATTTTCCGCACTCTCCCCCCCTCCTCTCACCATCTTCACACACGTTACCGCTCGACCGCTGCTGCAGAAGGCAAGAAATGGTTTCGACAAGAACTCCCTAACAATGAATATAACTTTGCGAAGCGAACTACAAGAAAGCTCATTGACCATATAGCAGGCCATCCATCTACCTGGAAGGATAGCCCAAGTCTTCGAGGCCATGAGAAAAAGCTCGCCAGTGATGTGAAGAACGTCGTCCACGGCGCACGCCGTATTTCTCTTGAGCAAGTGGCTTATGATACTGATAAGGAACTGAGTCTTGACGATGAACAGTTGCCTATTGCACTCCCTCCAGGGACTTTTATGGAGGCAAGAAGGTACTTAGTTCCATATACTACTTCCTATCGCGTTCAATAAATATCATAGGAATAATATCTCTACTTACGGTGTTGTGGTTGGGCAGCTATTCAGGGAAAGGCGTAGAAGGCTTGGGCTCCTAACGTCTACTGGTGAAATATGGCAGCCAGTACAAGAAGATGCTCAGTATGTCATTCCCGACCTCGTAACTGGTGATATGGCTACTCGCTGTGGAATTTATCCTCAAGCTGAAAACGATGTACAAGTCAACGCGAGGGTACAAGTACTGAAACGCCTCAGAGAATTCCAACAGACTCTGGAGGTATACGAAAAGGTAGTAATACGACAATGCCACGAACTCTACGAAAAGTTAAGGTCTCCAGACCCAGAGGCATGGTCACAAACGACCATTGCAGACGTCGCTCGCATTATTGGTGTCAAGAGCAACACTCCTACGCTTTTCGCGATTCACAAATACATGACAGATAAATCGCTGTACTTCGTGGCCCATGAAAGCTACGAGTTAACCAAGATGTTTTACGTTCGACCAAAGGCACACATAGATAACATCGGGACAATCATGGAATGGTCACGTCAGCCTGAGAATAGTCATATCCAATCATTTGCTGAAAAGGCTAAGGCGATACTCCCTCTCAACGAAGAAGCACACAGAACATCATATTCAGAGCTTCCCTCTGCACGGCCAGCAAACCACACTTGGTCAGACACTGATTGCACGATACTAACATTCCTCCAAAATTCATTGCGCCGAACTCGCTCAACGCAATCAGACCCATATTCCCTTGGACAGAGCTTCATACTCAAACGAATCAGCCTCGACCGACCCCCCATCACGGATGACACGGTATATGACACTCTCGTAGGTCTAGGTGTTGTGCCACCCTGGAAAGATCTCGTGGCGTCAGAACCAGCATTGGATTTTGATCAAGAGCCAGAGGCCACTTCGTCACGAGTCATGGCTTCGGAAGCTATTGCCGCCAAAGGACTTGCAACAATAAACAATTCGTTACACAAAACTATTTTGGGCCCGGAAGACTTCCATCCCACTGATCCCCTGGATTCTGTGCGTCATGACTTTGGCGATTTACCGGTTTTTGTCATCGACGATGTCAGTGCGGAGGAGCTTGACGACGGTATTTCCATTGAGAGAATTCCATTCGAGCCAAGCAGCTTTTGGGTTCATGCCCATATTGCGGATCCAGCTGCTTTAATCCCCCCAACCCATGTATTAGCCAAGGAGGCATATATCCGCACCGAAACAGCATATCACATCAATCGCTCTTACCCTTTGTTTCCTCGAAGTTTGATGAAACACCCAATGTACGGCCTCTCATTAGGCACTCGAGAGGACGGGCAGCCAACGAAGGTGATAACCTTCAGCTCGAAGATTAACGACCAGGGAGAGTTGACGGACTTCAAAGTTCGAGCAGGCTTAATTCGTAATCTCAACGTGGTTACATATGACGAAGTGGACACCGCCCTTGATAATCCACTTGTTACTGGCTTGCACCCCTTCGGCCCACCTCTTATATCCAGACCTCGACCGCGAACCTTGTCTGCATCCCAGGTACATGACCTCAGAGATCTCCAGACTACTGCTACCCGTGTGATAGGGAAGCGTAGAAGGGATGGTGTAATCACCCTAAGCAGGTCTTTTCCTGTGATAAAGCTTGTCGCCAGCCCACCTCCAGAATTGCACCGATCCCCCTTTGAACCAACAATTTATAAAGGGTTTCCGCTTCTTGATTACACCGTACATGAAGCTGCAATTCTGGATTCTGGAGCCCGCAGTCTGGTTGCAGAAGTGATGAAGTTGGCGTCGCGCGTCGGATCACTCTTTTGCACTGAGCGAGGCGTTCCTAATATACGACGTGTTGCAGACCCTCAGCTTATGAGGACCTATGGGGATCCACAGGAGGTGTTGGATATGCGAAGTCCCAGCGGTTATATTGCTGCCGACGTTGCACTTAACAAAATAGAAGCAATTCCTTCAGGAAGCTACTCATTGGAGCCGAAGGCGCATTATCAATTAGGCACCCCTGATGGAGAAGGTTACTGCCGCGTTACCTCGCCACTCCGCCGTTATATTGATTTAGTCTCTCATTGGCAAATACATCATGCATTGCTTGGTCCCGCAGCACCAGGGTCATCCCCTCCATTTGACAGTGCAAAAATGGCAGAGTTGTGTGTATGGAGCGAGGCAACTTCTAAACTCCTGAAAGTTGTTGAACGCAACGACCTGAAATTTTGGCAAGCAATGATCTTGAAGCGATGGGTAGATGGCACGGCTCGTGGGATTGAGCGTCCCGATGATGTCATGCAGCGGTTGGAGGCTGTCACTGTCGCATCTCCCACACAGAGCCTTGACGGAAGCTTTCACACCGAAGGGCTCGTTAGTTCCATTGGTTTGAGTGCGAACATAGAGGACATTAAATTTTGGAAGGACTTGACCCAAGGCTCACGGGTCGCAGTAAAGGTCAAAGCAATCCGCCTCGGAATCCGCCCGAAAGTGTCACTCTTCCAAAAGTAACGCAAAATACTATGCATGCTTGTACGCCCATACAATACTTGGTTTGACCATAATACGATTCCCTACCAAATGACCACTCTCCTTCGATGGCTATGGCCTTATTATTACTATGGAACAGTCATTGGTCAAATGGTACGATGTCAATGCAAGTTTCCAAGCCTACAGGCCTGGCGGCAAAGATAGTGGTTCGATCCCTTTCATTTTTTTTCCTACAAAGGATTGACAGCCAAGTTTGACTGTTTTAACTTGTTGATTCAACTCTCATTATGGCTCTTTTACAGCAGTTTTCATCAGACTACCTCGGTTACTTGTCCTTGCCTTCTCAGGTGGCTATCTTCAACTACACCACGAGCTTCCTTGGGGGGTTTGCACTTTTAATTTGTGCTTTGATACTTCTTCATGCGATGTGGCAAATTGTATGTCACCCCGCCTTTGACCTTTTGTGCCGTAGCTAAAAGATAGTGTGAATATAGGTATCGCCAAAACGGCCTTCTGATCCTCCGACGGTATTCCATTGGATTCCTTTCATCGGTTCTGCAATTTCCTATGGACATGACCCCATTCGATTTTTCTTCAGCTGCCGCGAGAAGGTACTTTTTTTTGTTCTAACCAACGCTTCAAAGCTTACGCTATGGTGTAAGTATGGGAATGTATTTACTTTCACTCTGTTTGGCCGCCATATCACCGCTGCACTCGGTGCAAAGGGGAACAACTTCGTTCTCGGTGGAAAGTCTGTAATATTCAACGCCGAAGATGTATATGCCGTGAGTATTGGCTCAATCTGTAGCCCGTCCAATGCTAACATTATAGACCCCAGCAATTCACAACCCCAGTTTTTGGTAAGGGCGTCGTGTATGATGTCCCCAACGAAGTTTTCATGGAGCAAAAGAGGTTTGTAAAGGTTGGTCTGTCGCAAGAAAACTTTCGTGCCTACGTCGGCATGATTGAAGGAGAGGTTGAGGATTATCTGAACATGGATTCTGCATTTTGCCCCGCCCAGAAACCAACGCATACCGAATGGGATACATTCGACGCCTGCGAAGTCTTGCAGGAGATCACTATCCTTACAGCATCACGTACCCTTCAAGGCAAGGAGGTCCGTCAGGGACTCGACAAATCGTTTTCCAAGTTGTATAACGATCTAGATGGTGGTTTTACACCCATCAGTTTTTTTTTCCCCAACTTGCCTCTGCCCAGCTTTCGGAGGCGCGACCGAGCGCACAAGAAGATGAGCAAATTTTACATGGATATTATACGAAAGCGCCGTGAAGTCGGCAATGTAATTCCCACTTTTTATATTACAATGACAATGTACTGACTTCGGTCTATCTAGACTCATGAACTTGATATGATCGATGCCCTAATGCACCAATCTTATCGAACCGGAAAAAGACTCGAAGATCACGAAGTTGCCCATATGATGATAACCCTTTTAATGGCCGGCCAACACACAAGTTCTTCGACGGGCTCATGGGCAGTGTTACATATTGCCGCCAGCCCTGACATCGCGTGAGTAGCATCCATACTTGAGTAGTGATTCAATTTCAACCTTCCTAGTGATGCACTTTACCAGGAGCAGGTACAACACTTCGGCAACCCTAATGGGACGCTTCGTTCCATGACCTATGAGGAACTTCGTAGCCTTCCCGTCATAGACTCCGTTATCCGTGAAACATTGCGTCTCCATCCACCCATCCACACTATCATGCGCGGCGTTCGTGACGACGTTGTTATACCTCCATCGCTCTCTGCTCCATGCGAAGGTATAAGCTATGTAGTTCCCAAAGGGAATTGGGTTCTTGCATCGCCTCTCATTAGTCAGATCGATCCCAGGGTGTGGAGGGACCCGTCCAAGTGGGACCCGTCTCGCTGGAGCGACACTCAAGGGTTTGCGGCGCAAGCATATGCGACATATACAGATGAGAATGGTGAAAAGATTGATTTTGGATTTGGTGCGGTTAGCAAAGGTACAGAGAGCCCTTACCAACCCTTCGGTGCGGGTCGACACAGGTGTATTGGCGAACAGGTGAGCTTCCGAACGCTCTTTCTCGAAGCATGGACATATACTTACCGTGCGAGTTTGCATATCTACAACTGGGAACAATCATTGCAACTTTCATTCGCCATCTCGAGATGCGCATCGACCGTGTCCCAGAACAAGATTACCATGTGAGGGATTTTCCTATCGAATATTGTTATAGGCAATTCTCAGCACATTTTTAGACCATGATTATGACTCCTAAAGCACCTAGGAGCATTTCATACAGGCGAAGACAAATTTAAGTTTTAAATACCATTCTGCTGCAACGTTTATAACTTTAAGACGATCTGAGGGCACTCGGGACGGATACGGCAGACTCGGGCACAGAGAAGTGGAGTTATTTAGTGACTATATACATGTTGATCATGTAGAAAAAGTTGTAAGCCTAGGCAGAAGTTCCTGATTCTGAAGTCGCGTGGGATGAAACTGGGTGATCATCAAATAGTGGTTCGATTTGTGAAATTCGAAGTTTATAAATTAAATAAATCAAACGACCTGATCGCGTCCACGATGTCGTTCGCTCAACAGAACGGCACTCTCCCGTTCCAGGATGTCTGGTCTGCTTATCTCGCCGACGCGCAAGTCTACCTTCCTCAGTTTAATGGGCGTTTAACTCTTCTTCTACTCGTTAACATTCCCTTGATTGTCATTATTCTCAATGCCATCTGGCAGCTGGTACTTATTTTACATCCCCATTACACATTCACTTGCCCACCATCGTTCTACAGGTTGCTCCACGCAAAGCAACAGACCCTCCAGAAATCTTTCACTGGCTACCCTACTTCGGTTCTGCCATCCAATATGGTAATGACCCCATGAATTTCTTTTTCGCCTGCAGGGAGAAGGTAAACCAATTTACATCTTGTTATTTTTTTTTACTCAAATAAGTTTTACAGTATGGTGACGTGTTTACGTTCACCTTGCTTGGGCGCAAGGTCACTGTTGCCCTTGGCCCGAAAGGAAACAATTTCATCCTAGGTGGTAAATCAACCGTGTTAAACGCAGAAGACGCGTACACCGTGAGTTGCAAATAAATTATCCAAGCTTCACCGCGCCTGATTGTCTACAAAGCACTTAACGACGCCGATTTTCGGGAAAGACGTGGTTTATGATGTTCCCAACGAGGTTTTCATGGAGCAGAAGCGTTTTGTGAAGGTTGGCCTGTCTTCAGAAAACTTCCGCACATACGTTGGGATGGTCGAAGAAGAGGTAGAGGAGTTTCTGGCGCACGATTCATCGTTTTCAGTCTTCCAGGCCAACGACATCAATGAATGGGGAACATTCGATGTACAGAAGGTTCTCCAAGAAATGACTATTCTGACTGCCTCAAGAACTCTACAAGGCAAAGAGGTTCGCGAGAACTTGGATAAATCGTTCTCTGGCCTGTACAACGATCTTGATGGCGGATTTACTCCCCTTAACTGGATGTTCCCCAATCTTCCTCTTCCCAGTTATCGTAGGCGAGATGCAGCTCACATCAAAATGAGTGAATTTTATGTGGACATTATCAAGAAGCGGCGAGCCAGTGGCAATGTAGGCCATTCATTGACTCTCTTCGTCTCTCACCTCATGTTTTGGCTTACAGCATGATGAACCGGATATGATTGAAGCACTTATGCAACAAAAATACCGCAATGGCGCAGCACTCAAGGATCATGAGATAGCACACATCATGATTGCGCTTCTCATGGCTGGACAACACACTAGTTCATCATCCGGCTCCTGGACTCTCCTCCACCTGGCTGCAAACCCCGACATCGCGGAAGCGCTTTATACTGAGCAGAAGAAGCACTTCAGCACTCCAGATGGCAAACTTCGGCCTATGACATACGAAGAGCTTCGTGCTCTGCCTCTCATGGACGCGGTTATCCGCGAAACTCTCCGCCTTCACCCTCCCATCCATAGTATCATGCGGAAGGTCAGAGATGATGTAGTCGTCCCGCCATCACTTTCTGCACCTTCGGAAGATAAAATGTATATTGTTCCTAAAGGCCACTTTGTGCTAGCTTCCCCTGCAATCAGCCAAACAGACCCAAGAGTGTGGAGGGATGCCCTGAAATGGGATCCGTATAGGTGGAGTGACCCGGAAGGTGTTGCAGCTCAGGCTTTCAAGACTTATGCAGATGAAAGTGGCGAGAAAGTGGATTATGGATTCGGAGCCGTCAGTAAAGGCACTGAGAGTCCTTACCAACCATTTGGTGCTGGCAAGCACAGGTGTATTGGGGAGCAGGTCAGTACAGTTTGTACCGATATATTAATCTTTTGTGACACATTCCCCTACAGTTTGCCTACCTACAACTTGGAACCCTTGTCGCTACGATTCTTCGCCAAATGGAGCTCCGCATTGACAAAGTACCAGAACACAATTACCACGTAAGGATCATTTTAGAGTGTCCATTTGATATCCCTGACTTGCTTTCACCAGACCATGATTACGATGCCCAAAGATCCAAGGACGATATCCTACAGACGGAGGGGGTACAACTAAAAAGATGTTTCAAACCATCATTACTTGGGATAATTTAGTTTCTCTCACCTACATAGACTTGTGCTATTATTATCCGGATGATTACCCGACCACGTTCATTATGTTAATACTCAAGATAATCACGATCGGAAAGTACACCAGTTGTATGGTCAAGTAATCAGTACTCATTCCTCGCCACTGCCTTCATCACTCTCCTCATTGTCACTGACAACTCCTACGACTTCCCCATATTTGGCCTCCTTCTCGCGAAGTTCTCTACCAGCTTCCCGCAACTTGGCGCCAAAGGCATGTCGCGCTCCCTGATTAGCACCAACATCCCAAACCTGGAGTTTCGCCTTGGAACCGGCTGCTGCGAGCGTGAGAGGGTCATCTGGTGAGAAAACTGTACTAAAGACTTTGCCCTGTAATTTGTATGAGTCTCAAACACAACGAGCGGAAGGAGGGAAAGACGCACGACACCAAGATCTCTTGAGGAAACGAGGCTGACGTTTCTCTTCCCTCCCTCATCGACCACATTCCAAACTTTGACAAGCTTGTCTGTGCCACCAGTAACGATGCAACCCTTAATATGAGGGTTGACATCAATCGAGGAAACTGCGCCATGGTGGGCAGATAATGTGAACCGCGCTGGTGACGGGTTGTCTAGATTGGAAGGGAGAGTTCGGACATCAAAGTTGAGAACAAGGCCATTCTCAAGAGACACCTGGAGGAGGATGAGCTCATAGTCTGGTTTATGAATCGAGGACGTACATAGAATCCATGATCTTCCCAAGGGTCCCATCTAAGAGCCTCGACGTCGCTCCCCAGGATTGCACCAACACCAGAGGTAGGTGATCTCGAATCAAATGTCCGAACAGTTCTGTCATAGCTCCCCGTCAAGAGCACACTGGGCTCCTTAGAGTTCCACTGAACGGCCTGCACCTTATCCTTGTGGATATCAAAGCTCCGTATCGCGCCTCCACTCGCCCCGTCCCCTCCACTGGTGGTTGGGTCCCGACTCAGATCCCATAATTTTACAGTGCGGTCAGCACTTGCACTCGCCAGTAGATTTCTTTGCACCTTGTTCCAGCTGAGGCCAAGGACGGCATCGACGTGGTACCCTTGCTCTGCCGATCGGTGTTTGGTTTTCTTTTTCTTCTTTTTTCCCGTCCCCAGCGGCGTTGGAATGTGGGCTTTGGTCTGGTCGGGACGCCCAAGGATACAATCAGGGTACATGGCCTCGACAACATCTAGTGACCATATCTCGATTTCGGGATCAAGGGTGCCTACGGCGATGTAGTTGCCGTAGCCAGGTTTCGTGGATTTTACGGATGCGGAGGATGAAGAAGAGGCGGGTGTGAAGTCCAGCCACTCGAGGCAGAGGGGAAAGTTAGGTAGCATAAGATCGTGATGTGCATAGAGATTTTCTTGTGATTCGTCGTAAACATATATTTCCAGCTGTGAAATTTCATCTTCTGTTTTGGCGATGACAAGGAGATTGTCGGTAGGAAGAACCTCAAGCTCTTCACGTTCATCTTCATCCTCCTAGACGTTGAGTGAGTGGGAAGTCCATCAAACGAGAAATATTAGATACATACATCTTTGAGAGTGATATAAGGATCTTCTTCATTGTCTCGATAGTATGTCAGACCCTTGATGTTGCTGAATGGACCAGATGCTATATCATCAGGTAATGAGGACGGGTCTTGAGGATCATGGAATGAGGTAACTGACAAGTTGTTTTGATATCGTCGTCGTATTCATCTAACTTGTATTGAGATAGACTGTCGTCTTTTGGTTTTTGCCCTGAGTCGACATCCATCGCATCTTCATCTTCACTTGCTCATAAAAAATTATTCATCATTCTGGGAGAGAAAAAAAAAGACATACTCAACCCAGTCCCCTTCATCTCCCTCTCCATCTTGCTCATCGGCCTCATCTCCCTCCGCCCCCTTGCCCATGGATTTTGCGGCTTCATGCGCTCGTTCGAGTTCTATACGGGCATCCTCAAGCTCGATCCGGGCCAAAGCACTGACACGTTCAAGTTCTTTGTCGTCAAGGACGTATTTGTGTGGCTGATGGGCTGAGACGCCTCGCCGTACCCAGGAAACCGCAGAGATGAGGCTGCTCATGGGTAAGGCTCGTCCGAGAAACACTGGACATGTGCGAAAAAGTTTTGTACGCGCACGTGATCGTTCGTCTCGGATCTGATTCTAATTTCTCAATGACTCTCAGCCTCAGCTGGGGCCCATAGGGCCGCTATCTGTTCCATGTTGCACAAACGTGAAATTCGAATGGCGAGGTACATAAAGGTTGGGAAACAGGCCCAGTTCTCAGTTCTCATCCTCCATGAACGAGCATAAACACACTACATAGTACATGAATAACAAACTTGATGGACGCTCCATGGTCCATTGGTGAATTTTCAGCATGCCACTAAAATTTCAGGGTACCCTCTGGAGCCCCAGGATAAATAGCTCCCAAAGTGAATTTTGCACCAGATCCCAGCTGAGGAACGCGTGAGTAGGTTTGGCAGAACGTAGATCGAAGTAAGGTACTCTAATACATCTCTCGTTGCCAGACTGGGGGAAGAAAGGCAGTATGAGAGTGTATGTATGTCACTTGGATATACGAGCTGTGAAATGGCATATAATATGGTGTGGCTGATTACGGGGGCGTGTGTTCGGCGTATAGCTTTTCCCGGGCAATGTAGTCTGCAACTCCACTCGGCACGAATTTCCTCCATTCTGTGGCCTCCAATCCGAGCCGACGAATTGTCTCGCGGACTTCACTGGAGCTATAACCCCTGACGTCTTCGCCGATATCAAAAATGACTATGCGATCGGAGGAAATGAACCCCTGTGCAAGTTCTAAGCCTGGGTTTCCAGGGGCAGCTTGTGATAAGGAAGAGGATAGACGTCGTGCACAGACAACTCGGGAGTTGTCGCCTTCGGGGAAAGGGGCAAAAAATGTATGCAAGGCTGTCATCATCTGTTCCTGGGATCCGTAATAGCGAGGCTGTAGGAGGCGTTCGAGAGTATCAAAACCGAGAATGAAGTTAAGTTGGGTATCATAAGTGGAATGGCCGGCAGTCTCAGAAGACCTGGATTTCAAAAAGGATTGTAGAATAGTGGATTTACCAACGAACGTCGGCTCATCAATAACGGCTATTGCGACGTTTCCGTTTTCCCCTATGTGCCTTTGCCCATCGTTCTGTGTGGCAACATATTGGGCGAAGAGTTTCAACATCTCGATGCGCTGTGAATAGGTTGCATCGCCAGGCTTCAAGGATTTGTCTGCATTACGGACAGAAAGTAAGAGAAGTCTGGCATCATAGTCAGAAAGGTCGTCCGTAGATTTCCCCTCGGATTTCATACGGGACTGTGGTAGACTGTTGGCAAGAGCAAGATGTGCAAGTGTTGGTGGGTTGAAGGAAGCATCAAGTACCAAGACCTTTGGTGAAGGCCGGGGTGGCAGTAGTCTAGGCGCAGGCCAGCGGCTATGCGGGACATAAACAAGCTCTACTGGCGGCTTTGAGAGGCCTTGCTGCAGACGATGAAGCAGGGACATGGGAAGAAGATGTGGCTAGATTAGATTAGATTAGATTACAACAATGATCGTCATTACGGCACCGATCGTTTGCTTCCTTCAAACGACGATGGCCACTACTTTGCAAAAGGATGATGACGGTTTCTATACTCCAGGTACAAGCTCTCAGGTTTGTGTGGCGTGTAATACTTATTTCATATAGTCGACGCTGCAGAGCCAACTGCCCCCAAAGACGTCCCATCCGAGGCTGGTGACAAAAAACCAGGTAACGGCTCCCATTTTGGCGTCTTGCATCGTATATAACTGCAATTATATAGTCAATACCGAACTTTTGAACTCCAGTTTTGAAGTCACGGTGGGATATATTCTATGGCCTCATGACGTGCGAGTTTGACGCGTGTTTCCGTAGGTTACCTTGGCAGATCAACAAGGCGATCCCAACTCTCCCCTCTACTCCGTGAAAACTTTCGAGGAGCTTGGGCTGTAAGTGCCTGTCTATTTCATACTACTGCACTCCTCAAATTAACCTCCCTGCATAGTCATAAAGACCTCCTCAAAGGTCTCTATGGTATGGGTTTCACGAAACCTTCAAAAATCCAAGAGCGCGCTCTTCCGCTCTTACTTTCTAATCCGTATGAGAGAATCGCCTCCCCTTTGTGCACTTTTGGAATGACCGTGTACTTAGACCTACGAACATGATCGGCCAATCACAATCGGGGACAGGGAAGACCGCCGCTTTTGTGTTAACAATGCTGAGTCGTGTCGATTTCACTGTGAATAAACCTCAGGTGTGTTCGTCACAGTCAACTTTTTTTATTGCTGCCCGTGCTCGTGCTGATGTATGTGACGATGAGGCTATCTGTCTTGCTCCTTCTCGCGAGCTCGCTCGCCAAATTATGTCCGTTGTCACTGCGATGGGTAAATTCACCAACGTTCAAACAGAGTATGCCATCAAGGACCATCTCCCCCGAGATGTCACTCGAGTTACAGCGCATATCGTCGTTGGGACGCCGGGAACCATGGCGGACCTAATGAAGAAGAGGGTGAGTTGGGACATACATTTGCATTAATCTATTTGACTTGGCAAGATGTAAAGATCATTGATGTCAGTGAAGTCAAAGTCTTTGTATTAGATGAGGCGGACAACATGTTAGATCAGGATGGGTTGGGCGATCAAACCTTGAGGGTCAGAAAGTGGGTCTCTCCCGTACCCCAAAATATCATATTATCTGATCGATTCATATGCAGCATGCTCCCCCGAAACCACCCAGTCCAAATTATTCTCTTCTCCGCAACATTCCCAGACAACGTCCGCGCCTACTCATCCAAATTCGCTCCCAGTGCAAACAAGATCGAGCTACAAAAGGAAGAACTCAGCGTTGACAACATCCGACAGTTCTACATGGATTGCAAAGACGGGGAACACAAGTATGACGTCCTGGTGTCGTTGTACCATCTTTTGACCATCGGTCAAAGCATAATATTCTGTCAAGTAGGTTTTCTCCTACTCTCCAGGGTTCCCAACTCATTTGATCCAACAGCACCGACATACGGCAGACAGAATCTCGCAGCGTATGACTGCTGAAGGTCACAAGGTTGCTTCTCTGCACGGTGCCAAGGATGCAGCAGACCGTGACACTATCATCGACCGTTTCCGTGAGGGAAGGGAAAAGGTGCGCGCACCTGATAATGTTTGCACACGCACGAAGGGTCAATAGACACCTTAGGTCCTAATTACCACAAACGTCATCGCTCGCGGCATAGATATCTTACAGGTCAACATGGTTGTCAATTACGACCTTCCGCTCATGAATGAGCGTGATAAGACTGCAGACGAACGGCCCGACATCGAGACTTATATCCATCGAATTGGTGTGTTCCTTTTCTAGTTCTGTCTCTGTATGACGTCAGTTGAATCTTCAATAGGACGCACTGGGCGGTTTGGACGCAAGGGTATCTCGATAAACTTCGTCCATGATAAAGGGACTTGGATGCAGATGGAGCAGATTGAAAAAGCCCTCGGGAAGAAGATCGTCCGCATTGAAACACACGATGTAGACGTGATGGAGGAGGTATGTGTCTACACTTTTTTTGTTTCTCCCACGACTGACCATCTTCTATCAGATGATGAAGAAAGCACTAAAATGAATACCACTGCATACCAGCTACATTTTGCCTGGTCCTTACTGTTCGACTTGGCCAACAAGCGATTACATTTGATGAATCTATGATCGACCCACAGATGAGTAGATACAACACAATCAGTATCATTTTATGATCCAGCCAAAAAAACTGCTTAAGTGCATAGCGGACATGTGTGAATATGGGCTTAGATCTTTCGCAATACGTGAAATAGGTATTGCTCCATGAACTGATGGATATTCGCTTTGTAGATAGGTGAGTGGTAAATTCTATTATGGATCAATGGTACAGAGTGACATGAGAATACGTGAAGGAATCTATGAGGCCTTGCGATGAAGTATATGCAGTAAGAAAATTATCCGGTAGAGTATCGATAGCAATTTTTGATAGGACGAGCGGTAGGTAGCACGCTTCAAGATGACTTGGAAGCCTGGGCAAAGGCGATTGCGATGGTCTAGAGAATATCATAAGTTTGGGATAATCATCAAGGACAAATTGAAACGTACTTCAGAATGGCTTAAAGAGACAAGAATCTTATTAACTCCCCTCGCCTCCGCTTGGACCTTGGCATCTCCGTGAAGCGTTACGGTTGGTGCACCGGTTTCTGAGTCGACTAGAATTTCGATATCGCGCATTGCAGCTCCTGCACCCTTCGACTTGACACTGAGAGACTTGAATACAGCCTCTTTACCAGCCCATCGAGCAGCAAAGGACGATGAAGGAGAAGGTTGGGAACGACAGTAAGTAATTTCGGCATCAGTGAAGTTACGGGCAACAAAGGTCGGATTATGAGACGGAACAGAGGAGATGAGCTCTGCAAACGTTTATCAACACCTGAGAGGGGCTGCAGAAAAACTCAAACAAACCTTGATCAACGCCGACGCCAACGAAAGCTTCTGCAAGCTTCTCACTCAGTCCACCTGCCTCGACAATGTCGGTGATCACTTTGATATTGGCCGTGTCGAGGGTTACGTCGGTCACCAATTTGCCCTTGAAGGAATATTCTCCCGTCTTCGTGTCAAGTGTTGCTCTTGCCAGCGAGTTGAGTAAGACTTGGCCTTCCATATCACCGAGGTAGGGTGGATGTTCTTTGATCTTCACCAGAGAATTCTTGATCATCATCTCACTCATCGCCTTGTACGATTGCCTCGCACGGGTTTGATTCCGCTCCTTGTACTGTATGTAGTAACTGGGTTCGAGGGCACCAAGGAGGTATCGTGGATGCAGGATGAGAGCGGTTCCACCAACTTGACCAAAGCCAAACGAGGACTGCACAAAATTAAATAAAGGATAGTTATTTGAACACAAGAGGGCTTACCATAACACCGGCCCGAATGCCGTCCGTGTGGATGGGCTTCGAAGGGAACATGAGCAATGTACGATCCTGGAAGTGGGCATCAACGTTGCTAGGTGTACTATGAGTAATAGACTTAGATTGTTAGAGGTAGGCCACTTACTCGTTATTGCGATTACCAGGTACTATACCCGTGATCACAGTCTGAAGCAAACCGCTCATCTGCCATGCTGCGGAGCCGCCCTTGGCATGTCCCATAAGGCTCTTTTGTGCCATGATTGGTAAAGCATTCCCAGCTGTCCGTGAGATAGTCTTGAGAATATCATTCCAGATCTTCGTCTCATTTTCCTCCTGTTATTATTAAGAAAACAAATCAGGTCCATGGTATGTAAAACTGAACTGATGCGCGTACATTCGCATTCGTGCTGGTTCCATGGATGGATAATACGCCAATGTCATCCGCAGTCAAGCCCCAAATGGCCAGTGCTCGACGGAGAGGAGCTACACGAGGATCACTGCCTTCTAGCATGCCATACATCGCGAGGGCGTCCTTCTCTTGTTGAACGGCTTCCTTCTCAATGTTGGCAACCCTTGATGCGAAGTAGCCATCCTCAATCGTCTCGCCCTCAGCTTTGCGGAATTCGAGTTCTGCTTGAAGCTGAGTGTGTTCATGTGAGAGCCACTCGGAAATTTGTGTGCGGCGGAATGCAAGTTGGCGTGAACGATAGGCTACATCGAGTATAGGGAGCTGGTGCTTTGATGGAACTTCCCGGGCAACAGTAAGAGCACCTCGTCCAGGCGCAGGAACTGAACGACCTGCTTTATCACTATATATGATCGGCTGTAAGAATGGGCCCGTCAGAATAATTGAAGCTACATACGTAGACGTAGACGTAAAGGCCAGGATGCCACGAATCGGTGCACCAAGTTCAAGTGCCGTTTTTGCATTCATGACGATGTGCACCCCAGTGCCTTGAGCTTCCATGAACTAGATAACAATTTTCAGCACATGCAAATCACAGAACTGCAGGACGACTAACACCAGCGCGGGAAGTCGTGGCAGGTCGAGACATTTCTGTAGGCTCACGACCCATAGCAAATTCTGTCTCAGCATTACTTGTGGCCTTCATATTGGCGAATTCATATGATCCTTCTTCGCTGATGTCATCGAAGCCACCAGCAATCATGACTTTAGCTTTTCCGGATAAAATAGAATCACAAGCGATTTCCAACGATTGAAGGGCAGTGGCGCTATGCGACGATTTAGTACAAAAGATCTACAGAAGGGATGTCAGATGGGGACCCACCAAGCACCAACGGGAATCTTGACAGGTCCACTGGATGACATAAGGAGTAGATTGACCCAACCAGCAGTTGTGTTAATGAAACTGCAAAATGCAATCAGGGAGGTGTGGATAAGATCAAAATGTAACCTACGTCTCCTGTAAAATATCGTTCTGAACATCACGCTCATCGCGACGGTCCTTGAACATCTTCGCCATGCTTGTAACACCACCCATACCACTGCCGAGAGACGTTCCGACGTCAGATGGGTGGATGTGTTTGTAGAGTTCATAAGGATCCGTAATGCCAGACATGTTGAGAGCCTCTGCGGTACAAACGAGGGCCCAGAGTGTCGCTCGATCGGTCTGTGCGATGATATCGTCGGGAATACCATAACGGCCAGCATCCCAACCAGTTGGGATCTGAGCGGCAACGGATCGGCTGAATTTGAACGCTTTGGGTACAAAGACACATGCACCCTTCTTCAGTTTGGCGAACCATTGGCCACTTTCGCCTGCCCATATATCACACTTTTCACCGTGCTGCAGCTTGAATTTCTGCGCTTCCGACTCCGCGACTTCGATAGGCTCCAGGTCATGAATAAGCTCGACCTCTTGATTGAAAACCTTCTTGTTAGGGTCATAACCACGGAAGAGCTCAGGTTCTGCGATAGGCCGAGTTGATGTCATCGTACGGTTAACACAGAAAAATGTACATACCAATTAAGCGTATCCCGGCATGGGCGAGGATATCTTTCTCGTAACGGCCCTTCACATCTTTGTCGTCAACTGGCTCGTTTGTCTTACTGTCGACCCAGCCAACATAGAGGGAACCGTCTTTGAGCCGCCCGTCAAAGTGTTTGATGAATCCCATCATCCAAGCCATCTCAATACAGCCTTCGATGGTGAATTCGCCTCGCGCTTCCATTTCCCACCGAGTACGAGCACTACCCCAAGGACCGACTTCTGCAAATCCGGTAATAACAACGACCTTCTCAAGGTCAATCAAACCACGGAGATGAGCGAGATCATTCAAAGACTCAGTTGACTCCAATGTGGGGAAGTTGAATTGGAAGTTTGCGCGAGGCAGTACATCAACCGTTTGAAGAAGACGCTCGGCTTCTACACCATTGACAATCTTGAAGTCTGCAGAGTTGTCACGAGCTACAGCACGACGAAGGTCTCCCTTCTTGAGAAGGCTTGTACGTATACGCGACGTGATGTCGGCTAAGTCGGGGAGCCGGTCCATACCGCCATTCAAGTCAGCCCAGATTGGTTCCACTTGAGTTATACTGAATAGCAGGGGATGCATTAAGCCCAGAATGTTGAATGCCATCTCTTTGGCCGAGAAAGTTCGGACTCCGTAGCTTTCAAGCTCATGAGCGACAATGTTTGTGGGCCCCATCAATCCGGTTCCACGAGTCCAACTGTAGACACAAAGGTCAACAATATAAAGAAGGGTAAAATAGCAACTTACCCAATGACAGCGCCTGCGAGGCAGAGATATTCACCCCAGCTCTCAGAGCTCCAACGCTGGAAGAGAGTTTCTAGGGAGATCTTCGACTCCGAGTATAACCCATCATTTCCGAACAGACCATGGTTTGGTGATAGAGGGAGGATGACTTGTGTAGGACGAGTAACAAAGTGGCGGCTGGCCTTCTTGGTCTTCACAGCTCCAAGAATTCGCAAAAGGTTGACAAGCATCATACGGTGCGCGAGCTCAGATCTGTCATCAATACCATCAATTTCACGACCATTTTCTGGAATGCCGGCGAAAGGAATGATGTAGTCTAAATCCATGCCAAGCGTCGCATAGACGTAGTCGACGAGAGCTTCTACATCTTGTTTTGAGGCTTGATTAAAAGGTACCACAGTAAGGGCGGAACCACGGCTACCACATGTTTGGAAGATGGACTGGTAGTACTCAACATTTTTGCGGTTATAGCTTGATGTCGTGATTACAACGTGAGCACCGCCGGCCAGTAAACCTTTGACAATCTCAACGCCAATGGAGCCCTTCCCAACTCCTGTAAGTAATGCATTCTTGTCTTGGAAGGTGGTACCGGAAGTGGCGATTTCATGCAGGACGTCGAGGTAGACACCAGTCAAGTTGCTACTATATTCCCAGTTTGCACCAACTTTGCGTTTCAGATGAAGCAAAGGAACCTTGTCAGCTGTCACGGAGGTGATTCCAGAAAGCTGAGGGCGGAGGAATTGAGAAGATGATCGGCGACTCCGTGACGCAAGTCGAGTTCTGGTGTCAGGACCTTTGCGTAAAGAGCGGACCACACCCTCATAAAGGGCCTTTATACGATTTTTCTGTTCTTGGCTGATACCTGGCTGCGACTTGACGAGTGTCCAGAGTTTAAGGACATCATCCTGGACCTTCGTAATGTTGACAGTGCCTGTCACAGTGTCCCCGCTGGCCATCTCTTCGACATAGGCTTCGAGCTTACGAACATTTTCACGAACGACCTCAGAATAGACGATGTCGCCCTTATCTGTCACTTCCGTATGGGGAGCAGTTGGGAATGTGACTAAGCAAAGTAAGATTAACAGAAAATAAAAATAGGGATATTCGCACGTACCATCCTTGTAAACGGGAGGTGTGCCAATAATTTCGCGGGTATTGTCAATCAACCGCTGGCCAAACTCCTTCGCAAGCTTGTAAGTGTCACCCTTCGACGGATCGCAGCGATCAATGTTGTATTGCATGTAGGCCAGCATTTCGGGATCAGCCCGGTTAAGTAGGGCGATACAACGTGCCGTAATTTCGCGGTCAACCGTGGTAAGCCGACCAAAGATAATATCGTAGTACATTAGCAATGCATCCTGGCGCACCCAGTTCCAGGAAGAGTCGAAATGGCGAGCTTTGAGAGGATCGAAGCGAGGCTGAATGCCTTCAATGTAAGCATCGCCGTGTTCCCTGGTAATACTATCCAACTTCGCCTGGAGAGTGGTAGTATTCGCCCTTTCTTTATCAAAAGCAATCTCGCCTGCACGTGAATCGCGTCCTAGGTAGCGCATGTAAAGTTCGACGTGTTGAGCAGCAAATTTTTGTTGTTCTGCTTGGAATTTGAGGAACTCCTCGCTGTTGATCGTGGCACCACCCACACCGCCACTAGATGCACCGGCACTTGGTGCAGAAAGAGAAACGCCAGCGCGTTGGGCATAAACGGACACAACGCCATCCAACCAAGCCTTGCCTTCGGCTTCAGAAGCGAGACGTTTCGGGGGTTCGTAGGTTGTTGCAAGCAGAAGGACTCCGTCTGCACGAGATGGCCCAAGGCCCCAGGCTTTGGCGAGATGGGCCTTCATAGCCGATACGTTGAAACCGCCTGGCATCTTGCCTCCGATAACTCGAGATATAAGCCCGTTGCTATACTTGCCTAATGCACCACTGAAACCAGTAGAGAGGCCGGAACCAAGCTCTTCGAGAGGAAGCTCTTCACCTTTCTCGGGTGCTGAGGTAAACTCCTGTTGCAAATCGCCCAAGATCTCATTCTGAAGGGTGGACTTGCCACCAACCAGATCCTTGATGGATTTCGAGAGGGGAACTTCGTCAACACGTTTTTTCAACTTCTGTGCGACGATTACGGAAAGAATATCGATGGCTTTGATAGGAACGTCTTCAATGGAAGCCACAGGGCCCGACGGTACTGCAGCAACAGGGGCTGAAATGATCGCCTGAACCGCAACTGGAGTGCTGGTAGGTGTCTCAGCCACAATGTTTTCAATCGATGGTGCTTCAGGCTCGTCCTCATACTGATAGTAGATCTCCTTGCCATGCTTAGCATGACACAGGATGGTTCTTGAACGGCTCACGGAATCGTCGCTCGTCTCATACTTTGCCTTCAGTGTACGAGTAGCCATACCTGTGAGAGTAGGAGAAGGACCTAATTCGATAAGGCGCTCGAACTCGTACTCGGTGAACAATCTGTCCTGTGTTTCGATCCAGCGTACGGGAGAAGCGAATTGATAGGCAAGGAGCTCGACGAGAATGATGTAGGCAAGTTTTTGCCGCTGTTCGGCGCTGGCCCAGTTCTCCTGTTCCCATTTCTTGAGGACTTTATCGAGACGTGGGGACGATGTCTGGTCATAGATGATCTGAGCATATGCCTTCGAGACCTCGAAGGGCTTGGCAATGAGGTTCGGTATATATTTGCCAACGAGCATATCAGGATTCAAATGTGAAGGGTTAATTTTCTTGGAGAGATCTAGACATAAGTAAATGTTAGGGTGATTATGGAACATTAGGATCCGTCAACTCACAAGCACGGAATGGCATGACACCAGCCCAGAGGTATCTAGAATGGAAAGGAACATCGATTCCGGGGAGTGGTATCGTCGCAAAGCCACGTTCTAGTCTGATGTATCCCTCAGCCTTCTGCTGTTCAGAAGCCTTCTCATAGCACGACTTCACGATATCCGCAAGCATTTCTTTCACTTTCTCCACAGTAAAAGTCTCAGTCAACTAGAAATTGATTAGTCAAATGAAAGATGTCCATTTAGTGCCAAATGAACCTTAGCAATATCGATCTTCTGCACTTTCAAGTAGTTGAGTACGTTCGTCATTGTCTGCAGTGCAACGAGCTCTCCGGCACACACATATTGTTGTCCCTAGAGCAACCATAGGCATTAGAAGATTTTTGCACCTTTTATAATAGATACTCACCTCAACGTTGTAGTTCACAATTTCAAGAAGTGAACCAGTTACAACTGTAATACTATCAACCACCTCTCGAAGTGCAGCATCACTGAAGGTTGTCGAGATGCGACTCGGATTAACCGCACACATCGCGTAGTTCGAGCGGTTCTCTGAATCACGCTCAACTGCGCGCTGCATAGTAATGCCACGGTAGAAGACTACATCTACCAAGGCAGAAATGGCGAGAACATCGGCAATGGAAGCCAATGCGGAATACTCGCCAAGCGAGTGACCAGCGAAAGCACAATCCTTCTGTACGAATCCTCTTGAGCGCATGTCCTCAAAGGCAGCTTTCTCGGTAACGACGAGAGCAATCTGGGCGAACTGGGTGGCAAAAAGTAAACCCGCAGGGTGGCTAAAGGTATATTTGGGTGTGCGAACGTCGATGTCAGCGAAAAGAGGAAGAGTCTTGACAATACCGTCTTTGTCCGTGGTGTCGTAGGTCATATCCATATAGCGCTGGCGAATAGCCTGACCTTTGATACCACCAAAGTGGATAGTCTTCGTCTTGGGGTTGTCCTTGACAATCTCAACGATTGAAAAGCCGTATACGGCAAGCAAATGGGCATCAGCACCCTCCCAAACAGCACGGGCAGCAGGAGAGGTGTTGTAGAGATCCATCCCCATGCCAGCCTCTTGGGAACCTTGGCCAGTGAAAACATAAACAGTGGTAGGCTGCTTGACTTCGGCAGACCCATCTATGACTTTCTCGCCCCGATCATTAAATGTTTCAACCTTCACGACAATATTGCCGTCACGCATGCCAGTATGATGGACCTTGACACTGAGTTCGTCGTTAGGTAAGACCATTCCAACAAAGGAGACATTGTAACTAGATAAGAATTGATTAGCAATGATCATATATCATACAGGCCAAAAAGCAGCAAACACTCACGCCAAAACTCGGTCAGGGTGCCCATGTGCAACAATGTTCTCAACGTATCGACGGGTCGCTGCGCTGGACCAAAGACCGTGAGTGATAGTGGCGGGAAGCGAAGCATAATCAGAAAAGTAGGGGTTGACGTGGATGGGGTTGAAATCGCCAGAAATCTTGGAGTAAGGCTCATTGGTCAGCGGGGCGCTGAATGTGGTACTGCCGTCCGCTTTGGTAAGGGAATAACCATCATTGGGAAGAGGGACGACCAAACCAGAGGCGGAGCCGTGACGTTGCAGGTACGCCAAGACTGGGTTACCGTGAGAATCCTCTTGCATAAAACTGACTGATCCAACTTTGACGAGGACCTTCAATAGATTACGAACGAAGATGTCACCTGAAACAGCGATATTGCGGTAGGAGGTTCGGTCTTTGAATGAAACTTGTGAGCTGATACGGAAGATGAGGGATGTACCAGCGAGCAGCGGCTTCGCCTCGTTATCCCACTCGAACCATTCCTTGGATTGGAGAACGCCGACTTCAGCGTCAGTCTCCAAAGGAATGACATAGTCGGGCTCATCAGTTGTCTCGAAAGTGTTCTCATAGTCAACAAAGCGACCACGGTAAAGGAAAGCAGAAACAACTTCGATAACTTGCTCATTCCCACGATAAACATGCCCCTTCACTTTAACAAGCTTTCCTTCGTTGGCATTTGTAACCGAGACAATTTTTGCTGTCGCCTTGCAAATATCACCCACTTGGAGGGGCTGGGCACCGTTGACCATGCGGAAACCATTAGACATGTGCACGAGCTTGAGGAGGTCACCATCAATGTCAGCGGGGAAGATAGACTTCATGATAGCCTAGAATGAAAAGTATTAGCCGCTGATTGTGAATGAACATACAATAATGATAAATCGAACCTTCCATCCAGTAACGATGGCGAAATCCATGGGAGCTTTGACATTGTCGTTTCGGACTGTCTTGAAAGACCCCCCCTGATTACCTACCACAGAGCAGAACTGTTCGATCGCAGATGCCTCGATGATCACCTCAGGACCGATGAACGTCTCATGGATATCGATGATGGGAAGCACTTCATCGTCGCCGTACCATAGTTTCCAATAAAACTCTTTGATGCGAGTATTGCGCCCAGCCGCAATTTCGTGAATTGGGGCGTAGGGAGAGGAAGGCTTGTATTGGAATTGGAGGGAGAGAGGAACGGAAACGTCTCGGCGATCTTCGTAAAGAGTGACACTAATAACCTTTGATGAGGAATCGTACTGAATGTCGAGCGCCTTGAACTCTGGTTTGTGTGGACCATATGAACGTGCTCCCCCAAAGAGCGTCACGGAAGAGGTTGTGACAATGACTTTCTGGTGTGCGCGAGGAGCAAGGATACGGCGCAGAGGATTATCAATATACGATGTTCCCTGGACAACAATTGGTGAGGCAACGAGTGCCCTCAACCAATTCAAAGTAGAGCCAGCCAGAATCCCTAGCCATGTGGTGGTCTTGGGAATGGATGAGCCAATTACATATGTCGTCCCGTCCTTTGATACAGAACGCTGGATACAAGGGGGAAGTGATGAAACGGGAGCAGTTTGGCTACCAAGATAATCGATCGTGGGGATCTTGCTCTCGTCGTCGTTATATTTGCGCTGAAGTAGGCGCTTAATGAGGGCTTTATTGATGTTACCGAGTAGGTCCTTGATAGGCTCGTCTTTTACAATAGATCCTTTCGCGGCAACAGGGCCTTGAAGGATGCAAACACGCTGAGGATCTTGATCGAAGACGGCCTCGATATCTTCAGCCGCCCAGAGAGAGTCCTGATGAAATATAAGTTAATTGTGTAAAAACAAGCCAGTGTTCATTACCTTCTTAAACCAAACCTCAAATGACGCGTCGAGGACCGGGATAAAGGGAACTGGCTTCTGCCCAGGTCGCTGGGCGATGGCAAGGAAAAACGCTGTGTCCTCCGCTGCGAGAAGCTGCGCAGTAGCGAGGGGGTAAGTTTTGAAGAATGTTTCGACGAATGGAGAAGGGTCATCGAGGGAGGTGTAGGACTGTAGGATGGAAGGCTTTGTTCCTGAGCCATTAACACCAGCGAAGCGCTCCTCTATGCGCCTCAACCAATCCCCAGTCAAGTTCCGAAGAGACAAATCCACCCAACGTTTTTCGTGCGATACGAACATGAGACGGACCATCCTAAGCACGGCTTCCTCGTAGGTCATATCACCTAGATCAGTGGCAATGCTATCATCCTTCTTCCATCCGAACCAGGGCTTAGAAAAGTCTTTATTTAACTTTCCAATTACCTCATCACGACGTTCTTTCAGCCAAGCAACACGTTTCTCCTTGGGCAATTTGAAGACGGTGTCATCGAACTCCTTCCACAATTTGACTCCGCGAGTTGCCACCTTATGAATAGGTTCACCGAGTTCTGAGCGGACAGTGAGAATGCCTCCAGTGGGCTTAGCGTAGGTACCCTCCCATGCACCGTCGTCAACACCAGCCGCGGCGACAATGAGATCCTTGACTGATGCGCTAGTGTGTGCTTCTTTGGCGACCATAACACGAGAAGCAAAAAGGAAACCATCAAACGGCATGGGCTGGACACCAAAGCGTTCGACAGACCAGTCACCACTGAGGTAAGGCCAGACATCATCGGCGGAGCCGAATCCGGAACCAGCTACGAGGGAGATGTTGGACTGGCGACGTATAGCACGGTAGGTAGCCAGAATGGGCTGATGGAAGTCTTCGAACGAATGGTGGCCACCAGCACGACCTCCAGTCCATTGTAATATGATAGGGAAGTCAGGGTTTGCAGCGGCAATGTTGACCACTTGACGAATACCGTCGACGGAACCGGGTTTGAATGCCACGTGCTTGATACCAGCACTCCTCAGCCCGTCAATAATCTCTACAGCCTTCTCAGTGCTAGGAATACCAGCCGCAACGCAAAACCCTTCGATAGGGAGGCCCTCCTTACGCATTTCCTGCCATAATGGGAGCTGGAAGTTGAACTGACGAGGGTTGATGTAGAGGGCATTGAGTGTAATACCAACACCAGCGGGGATGAGCTTCTGGATCTCAGAGACTTTATCGCGAAGAGCGGCAGCATTGTAATGTCCACCACCAGCCAACTCAACATGATAGCCAGCGTCTAGGACAGCACTGACGAAGCCGGCTTTCACTGTGGAGGGGGTCATGCCTGCGACCATAATCGGGGGTTTACCGAGAAGACGAGAGAAGGGTGTATCGATATGGATAGTGCCGTCACTGAAAAAAGTGAAGAAATTAACTTTTACAATATCGGAAGAGGGATTATGAAACAGACATGGTACGAACTAAACTCGGAGACAATTTCTTGCCCCACCAATCCTCATATTTGACGTCAGCAGCATCATACAACTCTGCATCGCCTTTGCCACGATCTCCAACAACAATCACACGAACACCCCTTCCATCAAGATTCCTCGCAGTAAGTGGACCAATTCCACTAAGGCCACCTGGACCGAAGTCGACGGCATGAGTAGCAGTTTCCGGGAAATCAGTTGCCTTTGGCCAGTGAATAGGCGACGTAAATATCTGCTCGCATAGGGAGCGCGTGATAGAAGTGGTCAGAGTACGGAGATCAGAGCCTGCGGCAATATATGGATTTAGATCGAGCAGTTTCCACGATACTAAACATGCACATACCATCCTCGGTGTTGTACACAGGAATCCTCAAATCTTCGGCCTTCCATAGCTCTTCTTTGAGATCTTGCTTGACGAGTTGATCACTTACGCCGTTTAAGTATTCGCTGTGATAGGGAACTCCGACGACAAGGAAGCGAACGGAGAAAACCGGCTTGCGTTGTGAGAAGGGTATTTTGCTTTGATCTGTACCACTGGGGGCACGAACTTTCCTAAGGTTGATAACGAGCCCGTGAAGCGCACGAGCAGTGCCAGTAACAACAAATGCACGTGGGCCGTTGTGGAGAGAAACGTATAGCTTGGAGTTCCCTGGAAGGTGAGTGTTGGTCTTCTTAAGATGGGTCTCAACCTCCTTCAATGAGAGTCCGGTTATGGAAAGCATGGGGCTGGGAGTTCCTTCACCGCCATCGACAGAATCCTGAACAACGCTGGGTTCCAGTGACACGATGGGGAATGTCTGTTGTCCACGTAGACCGGAGTAGAAGAGCCACTTAAGGGCCTTGCGGGAATTGGAAGTGAACTCTTCAAAAGTCGCGGAAGCAGCGATTGCAACGGCGGAAACAATGCCTTGGGAGTGACCAGTCGCACCGGCAATGCGATCGCGGAGTTGTCCTGGAGTAAGGCTGGTAACCTTGCACACAATGAGGTATTGCACCAGCTGGGTAAGACCAATCAAAGGGAAGGAGATTGGAACTGAGGCAAGGTATGGAACTGGGGGACGAATATTGGCATCCGCCAACCAGGCTGTAACATTGAGGCCATGGGCATAGAAAGTTGCGGCCTCCTGCTCCTCGGCGAGAGGCACAAGGACTTCTTCTGTTACTTGTGCTAAGAAAGGGGCAACAAAAGGCTGGTAGATATCGTAAAGCGATTGAAGCTCATCAAAGTAAACTTCGTTAGTGCCTTGGCCGCCGAACAAAGCGAAGATGGAGGCTTTGCCGTCGGTGGCTGCGGCGATGAGTGCGGACTGTGGCCCGGCTGGTACATCAACAACGTTCTGACTTTGTAACGCTGCGACTGCTTGGAAATAGGCAGAGAGAACAGTCTTACGGACCTCTGTGTCAAACGTGGAAGTAAGGGTATGCACATCTTTGTTGGCAAGATAAGAAGTGGTGAAAAATTTGACCAAGCTGAGGAGAAGCGACGTGCGTGCGGCCGTCGACTGAGGCTCTTCGAGCAATTTTTTAGCAACGAAGGCAAGGAAATCGGCAATCAACTCTATGGTTGCCTCGTTTTGGTTCTCTAGTTGAGCTGTTGCGTCGACAGCGTCAGCAAGTGCTTGCGAATGGGTGAAGTCATCTCTCAAGACTTCGGCAGCAATCCATTCGTCTGTGCTTGTAGAAACGGGAATTGAAACCTGGTCAGTAGTCATTAGCAAACATGACTTTGTTAACAGATATATGCGTCACTCACTCTAATTTGCCCAAGAGTGATAATTAGAGGGCGGGTAGGGATATTTTGAGGGCGGACAGCCTGTCCATTAGCAACCGCCATTCTGATATAGCTGAAGTACAGCCTTGTCAGAGGAAGTTGTGGGAAGTGAAGAGGTTTATAAGGGCCTCTAGTGAGAGCCTAAGTACACCAGAAAATATAAAGGACCCTGACCCCAAACGTCTTCCCCAACGGAATTTTTGGATAATATCACGTGACCGTACGTGAGGCACTGGCCGTGGCAGGACTCAGGAGCCCCATTTGAGATTATAACTTCAAGTTGACGATTAACCACTTCATGGTACACATTGCTTGGGCTTATGGATGCTTGGGAGTCATATATGACTTTCCTTAGTAGCTCTTGCCTCTTTGGCTTTCACACAACTCTCTGGGGTCTTAATATGATGATGTTACCATCACCTGCCTAAAGCCCAACAACAAAAACCGTCCGCAGCCATCATCTGGGCACGACAAGAGTAGGCCAGCTTCTAATCCATGTAATAAATGATACTCATGTCATCCGCCGGTTCTAGCCTCCTTCTCCACTTGACAAATCTCTTGCACACCTTCTCTGAAAAATACCACGTTGAATTCGATTAGTCCACGACGGCTCTCATATACATTGGTTGGCAGCAGGGCCAATAGAGCAAGTTGGGGCGTTATAAGATGATAGGTCAGCGTAGTACCCGGGGTCGATGGATGCAAAGATGTCGATGCACTGGGATAGAAGAGCTCACGAGATGGCCGTTGTGGGTTTGAGTTTGGAGTGGAAGATGGGCTAGCCAATGCTGGCGTCGGTGGATTAGACTCAAGCCTCGGTGCTGGCGAAAAAGGGAGTGCTGACGAAGCTGAAGGAGGCGGAGTTGGGGGCAGTGGCCGGCGTGGGTCAGCGGATGCAGATCTGAATGACATGTTAGTTACAGTACAGCGAACAATAGTGAGTATGGTACTTGTATAAAGATCTCATAGAGTTCAACATTTGCAGATAATCGCAGCAAAGGTTGAACGTTGCAGAGTCGACTGGCGACGCGTCTGTGGCAATGTACAGCCTGGAGGTTGTGTCAAACAAGAATGCCTTCGGTGACTGAGAGTTCTGTGGCATTATTAGTGTCGAACGAGCCGCTTACTTGGCATACACACTCACCGCACAAAAGACATTAAGTAAATCTTCCAAGTATGGAAGAGAGTCGATAAGTTTGTGGAGAACCTTAGAAAATGCCTCATGGAGGGAATGGTCGTACACAGAGGTCAAGTGAAAGTTTAACTGAACCTGTTCGTACTCTGAGGAAATGTCCAGCAGTCGATCAGATACGCGTTCATGAATTTGCCTGAAATTTTCTGTGATGTGGCGTTCAGTCTGGCGCAAAACTTTTGAGTTGGGTCCTTACCGATCTTATCGTCCTCTTGAAGTTTCTCAGCCTTGTGAACAAATACCTCCAGGCTCATGTTCGGATTAGCTTGGTAAGCAGCGACAATAAATTCTACAAGTCGCGAGATTGGCTGATTGTAGAGATCCTGCGAAAGAAAAAATTATGTTAAAATCATGACTCAGGTAACTGGGATGTGTGCGCACCCTAATATCAATAACGAATATCATGGTTGCAAAGTGAGAAAGAGGAACACCCAGTGTGTCCACGGTTATGTTCCCGGGGCAGTCCCATATCTCGAGAGGTATAACTGTACTGGTGCAGAGAACCAGCTTAGAGAAGAGACGATTAGCACGTGGAAGGAACGCACTCGAATGTGTGTTTCACAATGCGCATGGTTGTTTCGAGATAAAAAGTTTGTTTTGGGGCTAGGTTGTTGAACAGGACCTGCTGTATTGATGATTTCCCAGCTCTGCAAAACTTCGTGAACATGAGGTCAATAAACAAAGAACAAGCCCCACCTACGCAAACCAAGTAACAAAACCTTTGTTCGAGAGACTACATCTCCTGAGGACGATTTACGACCATTCAACGGCGGCCTGTGGGCTATGGGGGTAGACGTAGATGTCGCAGCGTAGGAAGGAGGCCCACTGAGCATGATGGCAAGGTTGAAAGAGACTCGCGTGATCGACGTCGACATCCGGGTGCCGACGCGTAACAGGCCGATGATGATAATGCCGCGGCGCACGTTTGTTCAGGCTCAAGGTCTGGCTCCGGTCGCTTTCCCACAGCCGGGATCCTCTTCAACCCCCACGACAACGAATATGAAGTTTGGAACGAAAATCAAGGTATGTCGTCCTCTTGTCCCCCTGTCTGCATAGTCCTTACTTGACCTCAGAATACACTGTATAATGAATGGCGGCCCTATTATTTGGACTACAATGCGCTGAAGCGGATGCTGAAAGTGTGTTGGCATCACCTGCTCGTTATCATTTCCCATTTGAGCCTGACATGCGGTTTGTTTCCTTTGGGCGAATACCACTGGAGAGGGGTGGTCCGAAAAACACGAAGAGGAATTCAAGGACCTTCTTGAGAAGGAGCTTGATAAGATCCACGATTTTCAAAAGGACAAGGCACGTCTACCCAGTCAACAGATGCTTTTGAGAACATCGTTCTAGAATAAAGAGGCTTGCGATCTCCCAAGCTGGATGTGTACTTCATTCTATGACACTGTTCGGCTCGTGCTGTTACATACTTTCGGGTTCATTTTTACTTCAGACTAAATTAAATTCTCCACATTCAGACTTCTGAGCTCTCTCGACGGATAAAGGAAGCCGAGAAGGATGTCCAACGTTTGGTGACGGAGGATCACGAACCACTTCCTACATCTCCTCGCTTGGGTACCTCTGAGGATGCAGAGAATCAACAAGCAGAGGAGTATCACGATGGCGGTTCTGATGATGATCTCTCTGACGATGAAAGCGAATCTTATGACGAACTCGAAGAACGATTCCACGGACTCGAGGAAGAGGTCGCCAACCTTGTTGCTGATGTTCACGACCTCGCGCTTTACACAAAACTGAATATCACTGGCTTCATGAAAATATTAAAGGTATGTTCCTATATTGTTGTCACTATATCACTATTATCCGCTCACTCCCTTCCGTACTCTAGAAACACGATGTAAGAACCATTTGAACGTTTCCATACCTCCTTCAACGATAACTTTTCTCTAGAAACAAACCAATCGCCCGCTCAAGGCAACTTTTGTGCAAGAGTATCTCGAGAAGCGACCTTTCTACAAATACAATTGGGATGCTTTAATTGTCAAACTATCCAAGCTTTATGACCTTGTAAGAACCCGGGGAAACCCTGTTCGCGGTGATTCCAGCGCGGGTGGAAATCAAAGTGCTTTTGTGAGGCAGACAACTAAGTACTGGGTACGTTGCCCCTGATCAGTGTCCCTAAGATATTTATCTCCCACACGTAGGTTCACCCCGACAATCTAGTGACCTTAAAATTGGCCATTCTACGTAACCTTCCGGTGCTAGGTTGGTAAACTATTTAGTGCCCCTTCGTCGCTCTACTGATACTCATTAGTTTTCAACGCCGAAAAGGAATTTGATGCACGAGATGCCGGTTTGTGCAATTTACACCCCAACCATACCTGAACTCAGTTTTCATACAAAGCTATTACATCTATCTATTTCGATAACGAGGATCTGGAACTTTACTTAGGTCGCCTCGAGAAGACAGAAGGTGCGGAGGCCATCCGCCTACGATGGTATGGCGATGTCGATAACAAAACTGTACGTCAATATTTTAACTTTCTGAGCCATATTTCCACAAAACTTCTAGATATTCATGGAGCGCAAAACTCATCGTGAGGACTGGACGGGTGAAAAATCGGTCAAGGCACGATTTCCAATTAAGGAGCATCTGGTCAACGCATTCCTTCGTGGAGAGTACACTGTTGATGCAGATTTTCAACAACTTGTGGCGAAGGGGAAAAAGTCGCAACAGGAGGTTGACTCCATGATCCAATTGGCAAATGAGGTCCAATACGCTATCTTAACGCGAAAATTACAGCCTGGTCAGCCGCCATCTCTTGAATGGCTGTCTTCAATCCGTTGACACAAATTTCTGCCAGTGATGAGGTCATTCTATAACCGGACCGCTTTCCAGCTACCAGGAGATGCCCGCGTACGTATCTCACTTGACACCGAGCTCACCCTTCTACGAGAGGATAATTGGGATGGAATGATTCGCTCCGATAGTAACTGGCGTCGAACGGACATCGGGATCGATTATCCATTTGACCCAGTCCCTGCCGACGATAAGGAACTCTTCAAGTAATACACCTCCCCTCGTTTTGAGCCCTGCTGAACGTCACACCTAGATACGGTGTTCTTGAAGTCAAGCTCCAAACACAGTTCGGACAAGAACCACCCAAGTGGGTGACTGACCTCGTCCAATCACATCTAGTAGAGGCTGTTCCTAAATTCAGGTCGTTAATAACTTCCATCTTCAATGTTGCAATCCTGTTTACGTGTACCTTTCAGCAAATTCATTCATGGTTGTGCGACTCTGCTACCGAACCGTGTCGACTTGGTACCATTTTGGCTTCCCCAGAGTAAGAATTTTCCGCTCGATAGTTGATCAATGCTCTTAATAGTTTTTTTACAGTGGATACAGATATCCTGAAAGCAGACACAGGATATTTGACAGTCATCGAACGCCCTACAGCCTCGACTTCGGGTACGTCGTCAAGGAGTCCCACAGAACACCACTCACATTCCCCTCCTGAATCGATATCGTACGCGGAGCCGGTGTCAGAAGGCGAAGAGGATGATGAAATCATGAAAATACCAGCAAAAGATGAGGGCAAACGTACAGGTCTTAGCGGTGATGTGTTACAAGAAGCCATTGCGGCCCGAGAGAAGATGCTAAAGGAACTGCGAGAACTCGAAGCAAAGGAGCACGGGGTCTCCAATGTGGCTAGTGGTAGTGGCCAGAGAAGCCGCGACCCGACGCCTCCGAGGAAAGACTCAGATATTGTTCACAGCGGGAAGGGTCGCTCGTTGTCGATTAATCCTTTAGCCCCGTCCTCCGCCTTCGATGAGACACTTAGGACACGTCTGCATGGAGAACGCGCTGCCAGGGAACGCCCAAGCAGTGGGAACAGAGAAGATGAGGACGAAGAACCAAGTAGTCTTCGGGACGAAGAGATGACTGGAGATGACAGGATCCTGTCCAGAGACTGGTCGGCACCTGCTGGCAAAAAGATTGCCATACCAGTGCGAATTGAGCCCAAGGTGTACTTTGCTGCTGAACGTACTTTCCTGGTATGCCCCCCCCCCCCCCCCCTATAAGATTTTTCTTCGATTTCTGACAAACTTTCACAGAAATGGATGAACACTGCGGTCTTTATTGGCACAATTGCCACGACATTACTGAACTTTACACCCCCCGACGATTCTCGGGGTTTAATCAGCGCCGCGTTCTTTACGTTCACGGCCCTCCTGGCTATTGCCTACTCTGTCGGAATCTTTGTTTACCGTTCGTATAAACTCCGGGAGCGTCACGCTGAAGGTTTGTACTATGACAAGTATGGCCCAACTGTCCTGTGCGTTGTTCTGTTCCTGGCCTTGACCACAAACATTGGTCTCCGAGCGTCGGAAATGCTGTAATGGTTGAATGTTCGTAGTGGACAGATCTGGTTTCTCTCTCACACGTCAGTGTACTATAATGTATGTCCTCCATAGTATCAATCAACATGATGGAATGTTGGACTTCGAAGGTCTCGTTTGTGTCGAGATCTTTTTTCTTCTAGGTGTGCAATCTTTCATACCAATGTAACTATACTGCCGTTTGGATGTCAAGGCGCGATTGTATGGAACACGGCAATCATATGCTTACTCATGTAGAACTCCCAGTGATTGTTCGAACACGACTGTTTTTTGTCCTTAGTCTACCGCACTCCTTCAGTCCTCGTGAACGAGATGCAAGTAGATTATTCTCTGTTATCCCGGAGTTCTTCAAATGGAGGGTTTTCCAAACCTCGACTCTCCGGATTCTCATCTACAGATTCAAACTGAACACTAGGACTTCCCAGCGGACATGATAGGATCAAGGTGAGCGCTGTGGGTTCTCGGGCGCTCTTTTTTTTGAAATTTTACTTTCGATGGTTGATTAATCATTGGGAGATTGACCGTCGCCACCTTCTTGAAACATGAAACAGAACGTAAAAAGACAAGATTTTCTGTCACTTCACCAGTTGGTGCTAATCGTGTTACGACACATGTTCAGGCATTTGTAGATTGATCGACGAACCGTTAATCTCGCGCATCTCACCCAGAGCAAAAGGAGTATGAGAAGCGCACTGGCAAGCGCTTCTCGTTTCCATGACCTGGAGTTGACAGTGTTACTAAGTGTCTACAGTTCAAGGTGGAATGTCCAATGGAAGGGATGTGTTACAGACCAACTATATTAAATTTCAAGGATCCTACTCGTGATTGAATCTGAAAAGTGGAGGTCATGTGCTGCGACTTGGATACCGCATTTTTTCTTGTCACTATTGAGCAGGATATAAAAGTAATGGGTTAAGCTGAATATTCCTGGCATCCTTAAGTACCAAAGGTAATCAGACGGCAATACATGGTTTTACATGAGAAACCCAGAGTTAAAAAGGCCACAAGAGACAGCAGAAATTTCTGACAGTTTTTGCAAAAAGCTCAATGTCCCTTATGGAAATGGGAGAACGAGGCGAACGTAGTTCCAGTAAGGACAATCCCGCCCCTTGGCTCGAGGCTGTGGCTCGGCGGATGATCTCTGAGCGTGGCTAATATGCACAACAAATTTAAAATTCCAAAGCTAATTTCCCCTAGACAGACACCATAAGTTGTTCCTCCATTCTGTGGTTCAGAGCTGCGGTGTGAGCGTCGGTCATTGACGTGTCGATTGCCGGTCTCGTGATCATTTTATCTGTCCACGTGATGCCATGGCAATCGAAGTTCCCGAAGCCGACTTCAAGTTTTTATGTAAAAGGCGCCTTTGCTCTTGCTCCCGAGTCACAGGCTCGCGTATCCTGACGTGCTCTCTGCTTGTTCTTTAAGAACGAGCGCGCTGTATCTTAGTTTACTTTAATCTCTCCTAAACTCTCAAGTTGGTGACTAGTCAAGTCACGAGCGTTGCATGGGCGCCATGATATTCCATCAACTTGTTTCCCGGCTGCGTCGGCATAAACTTGACAACAACCCACCTCGACGGTGAATCTCCCACCCATCCTTGACCATGAAGGGGTTAGTATCTTCTTCCTTTAGAGCCTCTCTTTCGTGGTTTATTGTCATTCTACGCTCTCGTTTACTTGTTCGCCTTTTGATCGCTAGATTGCCCAGGGATACGGGAATCCTTTGCACAATTCCCGGAACTATCGGTATTTACTTTGTTCAAGTCCCTCTCCAGTGGATGAGATGTACTCAATACTCTGTGAATCAATACAGTGGCCTCCTCAACTGTTATCCTCTTTCTCTGCGTTTCAAATCCGGCATAATTTTTCCTGATTTTATACGACGGAAAGCTGTGACTCATGGGGTGTAATTTTGTTCAATGAAGGTTGCTGGATGACTTATGGCATCACTCATTGTGGTGTATACTTACAATTTAGTGGTGAGTCGCAGAAATTAATTTCCTTTGGATACAAGTTAACAATCCGAACAGTACAAAATACAGACGTTGGATGCTAGGTGAGTATTACTTTAAATATTTTATCGGGTATAATAAAGGCATTGGTACATCCCGCCTATAGGTATCTGCGACTGGCATAGCAAATCACGAGCCAGCCTATGAAAAGCACTTCAGATAAGAAGCAAGTTTATTCCCTGTTCTCGTATCGTTTCTCTGAAATCCACCGCTGCACCGCTAACATCACGCTTCTGCCATAGAGCTTCCATTACAAGACGTGTTTGCATCAGATTGCCAATGCTATCATCAAGACGCTGCAATCTCGTCTTGCAGAAGTCTCGGCGATTTGAATCATCCGTCATGCTACCAGCCATGCATAGTGGAAATACTAAGGTTCGGTCAACCTCCGAAGGCGCCAACTGACCAAGGAGCCGGACAATAGTCTCTACAGACTCTCCAATTTCGGCAACACCTGTAACGTGAGGTATGTCAGGGTTTGACTGAACAATGATGGATATCGCAAGGTACGCACCTGGCTTTGCATTACTAAGGACAGTGTGCAAAGTCAGCACAGCCGTTTCGCGGAATATCCTTGCCACGAGGCGCCTCGTTTCCTCATTTGGAAATGGGCCAATTCTGGGTTCAGTGGTCGAATTTTGCACGAGGTTCGGGTGCAATGGTGCTGTGTCTAATTCACTGAGGCTCACAGGATTAGAGTGGTGCTGTCGAAGGCGCTGCTCGATGTCATCGCCTCGTCGCACAAGCTCCCTGTAGCTCAGTGTCCCGTTTCGTTGCTGGGCTGCTTTCCACACAGCCAGATTTGTGATCTCCGCCAAAGCCAGCACAGCCTCATCAGGACATCCTGTCAGCAGGTCCATGCGTAGTGAATGGAGCCCGTTAGAATCCCCAATTGCTGGCCAGTATCCTCCCCGTTCACCAAGGAGGCGTTTCAGGAGATCCAGATACTTGGGTTGCCTGGCCAAACTCAGGCTGGCGAAAGTATCTAGCCACTGTTCTTTGTTAGTCCTAATGTCCGCCCCGTTGATGTGGAGAAAAACTCACCAATGTGGCCTTTACCAACATCTGGGACGTTGATGACATAGCGTGAAGAGTTATGGCGGGGTTGTCATCTGAGTTCAGGCCAGTTTGTCCTAACCACTCGAATAACACCACGAACGCTGTCTGCCAGTTCGTCTTGCCACCGGATAGCTGTGAGTAGCACACAAGATGGAGGGCCGCGACTGCCTCATTTTCTGTATATGAACCATGCAGTTTTGCACTTTCTAGCTGGAAAAATGCCTCGTCGTGGAAATATGTTGCATATGAAGTTTCTGGATTTGGGTCTGGCGCTTCCAGACCCTGCGCTACACGCATCCGTGTATAATGGAGACTAGCTAATGCACATACTGCATTTGTAACTGCTCCTCGAGGCTCTTGAACGATGATCTGAGTAAGATTGTATGTAAGCAACTGATCCGTGCAGTGCGAGCTTAAGATCGTACCGAGTAAGTAGCATTCGTAAATGTGTTTCCTGCGAAGATGAGTTGGATTTTGCGAACATGTTCAAAGTAGTATAGGACATGGTCTCCTTGTACATTATTTTGACCGAGGAACGATGGTGTAGTTGTTAGGGGCGAAGTCGACCGCTGATCAAACTCAAAACTAGTATGTGTCTGTTCCTGCGAACCGAGTGGCATGAAGTCCAGTCCGACATCGGTGATAGATGATGATGACGACGAGATTGGAGTGACTGGTTGAGGGTAATGGTAAAAAGAGGTGCGCAGATCCAATTGATTAAGACCAGACTCTGTGTATAGAGCATCTGTTATCTGATGAAATGCCGGGTTGGAAGCCCCTGTATGATAGTGGTCATATTTAGTCATAATGCACAGCACTGATGGCACTGACAGAGGTCAACTTACCGGGCATACCGGGAATAAGGTTATGGTCAGTACGGGGATGCTGTTCTTGGGGTGTATGTGGGTAACGATAACCGTAGTCATTGTGATCAAAACGCAGTGGGGGTGATGGGTCGATCTCGGGAGCAGAAGAACGATGATACGCGGATTGACGAAGTTGTGAAGGCACCATCGGAGGTGGGTTTTGGTAAAGTTGAGCGGGACGTGGCTGCCCCCGAATAAGTCCTGCACGCGTTAGTTGTGCTTTTATGTCGGCTTTGTAGTTTTCAACCGCTTGCTTGTCCTTGCAATGCGAGTTAATCTCCAATGACACCCAATATAATAATTGACAAGACTTACTCGCATCCATTCGGGACGCCTAGGACCCCACCCTAGGCACTTGATAGTGAGACGTAAGCATGTCCTACAGGAGTCACCTTCTCGTTGTTCGTCGCATTTCTGATAGAAAAATGGTCAGTGATCGCTTACCACTTAGTTGTGGGGAGGGAGGAAGAATCAAACAAACTTTTCTGCGAAGACGACACGTCCTGTCGCAATGTATTAGCATTATAAAGGCAAGTAAGACGCGCCAACTGACCAGCAACCACCTTTACTGGCAGCGGGAATACGTGGGAGATCAATTTGGCTCCGGTTGGGTGAACCACGAGCACTGCGAGGCGGGGGGTCGATCTCGTCGGGAACAGGAACCATAGGAGCTAATGATGAGTTGTGGGAGGCTGGGGACACGTTTGAAGAAGTTGCTTGTGGCGACTGGCTGCCGCTGGACGATGCGTTCTGGCTTCTGTAGGCCATCGGCCGTGTAAGGAATATTCTCGACGTCTAAAAGACACGGAGGCGAACTTTTAACACAGTCGACACAGTCCCCGGAGGTGCGAGATGCGGAGGAGGGGAGGCGTAGGAAAGTCGGGCAGGTAGGTAATTCAGAACACCGATAGTGTATGAAGGGGAACAATAGATATAAAAGGAGACGAGTAGACGCACAAGTTGGGACGGCGTGATGGAAGGTTACCAAGGAGGCCAGAGGACTACGTGGAGAGAAATAAAGAACGACATGACTATGTATGAATTCTTTTGCGAGCCGGTGGAGGTAGTAAGTCCCCTGTCGTTTGTAACTCCGGCAGAGTGATCGGCATATTCCTGTAATCGTGAACAAATCTGAGTTAGTGGGACTCGCTCGCTTCACATCCCATCCTCATCGGACCCTTGTTGCAAGCGACGGCGGTCCTCAATTGGCTCCGTTCTCTCATCAACCCATCACCACATGCATATTCTGTCGTCTCCCATCGTCTGCAGGCTCTCCCACTTCCGATCTTGAACTCAGTGACAATCCTTATGTAACTCGCGACGACTTCGCATCTCATATGGAAGCCCTCCATGTGCCTCTCCCAGATCAAAGATGATGGCTTTTGCTTCTTGTGCCTCGATATGCCTCAAATCTGGGCAATGCAACGACATGCGTTGCAACCTTGCCCAAGTGGCGTTGCCGTCTCCGTTAATAAGCCTCCGATATAATTGGAACCTGTGGCAGTGACGTATTGTTCTATGTAAGTATCTCTTTTCGAATGCTATGGCAATTATATTAGATAGGACAAGATTTTACTGTGTGTCATGGTATACAAGATGAGCTATGATGAGTAAATGTAACATAGATGGAACGCAAAAATAGCCAAAAAAGAAATATTCAACTTGAGTCAACATGTCATGAAGCGGAGCAGCTGTCGGCAACATTCAAACAAGAAGGATCTGGTACTTCGATAATTGACCACGCCAGTCCACAGCCACCGGAGGCGGTGGGGCTCTCCCATGGAGGCGGCGATTTCGATGCTCGTCTCTGGCTGCCCACAGAGTCTTGAGCAGATTTTGAATAGTGCCACAGTTGCCTGCCCCATTGCCCTCCCGCTCGAGCAGGCCCTGAATGTAGTTACGGTGGTCGTCCCTCTCTGCGAACGCTCCGCAAATGAAGAAGCTAAACACAGTGTTCCGCACAACAGACCGGCACATCGTCTGGCCGTTCACAACTGTATCAGCGGGGGGATAACTCAGCCGCTTAATGCAATTGATGGTGTCCTCTAGACTCTCAGCAATCTCGGGCACTTGAGGGTAATCGCCTGAGAGGACTGAGCGTAGATAGAGGCGAGCAGAAGCCCTGAATATTTCAGCAGCTAGGATACGGGAGCCGCTGATATCGCTGCTCGCATATATCTCGGATGGTGGAGGTGTAAGGCATTCATCAATCGCCATACCACGCCTAACCAAAACTGGGGTACTGAGGCAGCCAGCTAGTTGCTGTTGCTGCTTCCAGGCGGAGAGTTCAGAGATCTCCGCCAAAGCCCAGACTACATCGTTGTGGCATCCCATGGGAGACATCATCGAGGACTGGTCTTCAGAGGATACTTCAGTGATCTTAGCGCCCTGTGAAGGGCCAAACATGAGGCGAATATCGGAGAGGAAGTAAGGGCTTTTCTGGGTAGTCACCGCTCCCAAAACGTCGAACCATATAGTGGTTTTGATGATGAAGGCGTCCTTGGTAGTGCAATTCAGCAATGCGTCGATGGCACTGCCGTAGCGCCTGAACAGATCATCAACGTACTGACAGGCGACATTGAGCCAGCGGTGCCACTCTCCGCTGCCGCCATCGAAAAGGAAGGACGAGACGACATGCAGCGCGGCCATCGCGTCCCCGGTGGCAAACGCCTGGTGAGTAAACATTTCATTCAACTTCCTGAGTCGTGTTTGGGTCTCTTCACTCTGGAATGCAATCGCTTGCGGCTCTGTGAAACGTTTCCAGTGGATGGACGCGAGGAGAGTCGCAGCTTCCCTTGAACGTTCGTGAGACGAGACCATATCACAGATCCAGTTGCGAATGGCATCATCCGCTAAAAGGTACTGAACGCTAACAACATTCTGAACATAATGTTGCACCATCCGATCGAGCATATCTGATGATATTATACGGACATCGGGATTCCGGGGGAACGTGGATTGTACATCGCATTGATCGAACATGTCTTCAGGGAATGAGAAGGTGTACAGTCCAGAAAAAGAACTGGCCATCGCAGGCGCTGCGAATGGGAGGCAAAACGTTAAGTACTACATCATTATTATACATAGAGTTACAGGTTCTTACATAAGCTATTATCGACAGGATAGGGGGGATCGTGAGCAGATCCATGAGAAGAGAACGGCGAAATATCTCTCATAGCGGGGTTGGGAAAGAGGCCTAAATAAAGTAAGTACCATCCTCCGAGAGAGTCGACGACGACCAACTTGATTGACCATAGGCGGGCTCCATCCAGTGGTCGTCACGCATGGAAGAGAGGTTATGGTGATGGTGACGAATCACGTCGCTTGTGAGAGACAACGTCGGGGTTGGGGGGCTGGCCGAGGATTCAGAGTAGTCCTCGTTAAGGCGCAACGTCGGTTGCTCGCGTTCCGGGCCACGGGGTCCTGTCCCAGAGTGACCCTTGATCATGCCTTGGGCAGCGAGGAAGACTTTGATCTTCTCGCGGAGTTCGGAGACGTTACGACTTTCCTTGTGTGGCGCACGAACATCAGCGAGGACGATGATTTCGAGGACAGAACGGCTCACCCGCAGCCATTCAGGCCTCTTTGCACCAAAACCAAGGCATTCTAGCCTAAGACGATTGCAAGTTTGACACGCGCCCGCATCATCGGGTTGTTCGTCGCATTTCTGTTGGACAGATAGGTGTGAGCGGTAGTGGGGATATGACAGGCGAACTATTGACCTTTCTACGAATCCTGCACGTATAACAGCCTGATTTGGCACGAATGGATCCCTTTGCCTTGGGAGCATGCCTCTTCCCAGGAGAGTTGGTCTTGACTGCAGGCATGGAAGATTAGGTCGTAAAATAGTTTGTGTTGTTGAAAGCAAGTTGATACAGCAAAGATAGCGAGAACGAGATACAGTTGATAGTGTTGGAATTAAACGATGGCGGGCGGAAGGATGGCTTGAGGCACGGGCTGAGGATCCATGAAAAGGTATAAGTAGAAGAGATAGAGGTTGCGAAAGATCGAAAGCAGGGCATGGGAACAAATCAATGAAGGGCTGTAAATGACAGGGCGGTATCTGGGGTCCTTGATCGGCACGCCTTTCCCACCGATGTATCCGCATTTGGAATAGATCAATAAATATATTGCCACGAGGCAATTCAATATATGTAACAATCCCGTTCAATTTCCCCCGCACCCCCAGACCAGCCCATGAGTTGACCTCCTGCTGCGCCACAGTCATGCTATTGCCACGCACCTTGCAGTGCGGCTAAGTACGATGCAAAGATTCAATTCACTAACTCTGTCTCCCTGTGCGAACAGACCAATCCCGCACAGGTCGGCATTCCTCCACTTTGCTTCCGCTGTGACGGTCGGTATCCAATATATTTCCCGTGCCTTTGTCCAAAACGAGCGCTTGTTCTACTCACCTCCGCGCTTAACGGTTATGACGGTGGAAATACCAGCAACAGCCACACGAAGTAGCCATTGCTAGCTGTGGGGCCATACTGATGCGTTGCCAAGAAATACATTGGACAGAATGTGTGACGATATTACACTGAATGAGCCCGTAGCCGTAACAAGTCCAGAGCGAAAGGTGTATCGTAATGATGGGGAATACAACAGTGGGTACTGTAGAATAGGAGGGAGAAGAAGTGTATTTAGTTACACAAGAAGAGATCCCGTATTTAAGCTCGCTCCTGGGCGCTCTCTTCTCGGATCGTCGCTCCCCCGGTGGCACTGACACTGACACGACGAACTTTGCTTTTGCTTCCGCTTCCGGTCGTTGAGACAGCGGGAGAATGCGCTTCAGCGCTCCGTGAAGAAGCCGACACATGGGATGACGGTTCTCCAGCTAATGCGCCGGACCCAGATCTCCGTGCGATTAGCGCGCGCACTGCGCCTAACCATTTGATCTCGTCCTCTTCGGTTGGGGCGCAAAGGAGCAGTGTTCTCTTTGTGGTGACAATCTTGAACGTATGACTCCCACCGTGGGGATCGTCGACTTCTGAATTAGGGGGAACAGATGACGGTGCCGTGGATGGAGAGACTAGGCCCGGAGGATTGTGCCGATTCATAGGTAGGTCATACTCCAAGGCGTCTAAAATCTGGGAGAAGGAAAACTGACGATGCGGTTTGGTGTCCTGAAAGATCGTAATCAATGATAAGGTGGTATCAAGTTGATATAAGACATACCATATGACTCCCCGTATAAGCTAATTTCTCCCCCGAAAGAACAAACCATCGTTTCCGCCAGTTGCGGCGTTTTGAGCCGCACTTCATAAGGTAGCCGGAGAGGATGATCTTGGATGAATCTTTTGTCATCGACCCTTGTGGCTTCGAAGGTGAGGAGGGTAAGATCTGACGGTCTTGAGGGGCCGTTGAGAGACCGTACTGTCTACTGGGTGATGCATCTTCCGAATCCGACGAAGTTGCATTTTGGGGACGGGTAGAATGTGTGGGAGGAGAAGGTGTTGGGGGAGGAGCTAGACGACTGACTGACTGTATCGTAGGAAGTGGAATTGCTATGGGACTCGACACCGAGTTTTGCGTCGAAGTAGCTGTCAAAGTTTGCCTCGCCTCTTCAATGGCACGCACCCATTCCTGTACCTCGCCTGGTGTCTTGGCTTGCAGATAGAATGTGCGCACAGGAGAAACGAGCCCAAAAGTGTTTTCATGGCGTTTCAGCGCGACTTGTGTGCACGAATGCACATCAGATAACTCTAAGAGTCGATGGAGTTGATATTCTGCAGAGTTCTTGTAGTATGCGAGATGTGCTGGTCGCAATACAAACCAGCGTTTCTTCCAAGTCTGCAGGGACAATTTTAGTGCGAAACAGAACCGATGCCAACGGGCTCGTACCTTTCTGCGTTCACCCTTTTTCCACAAGTATCCCGATTTAATCACACTCTCGTCCACAGAGTCCCGAGGCTTTCCTCGTATATCTGCTGACTTCCAGCCTCCTTCCTCTTCTTCATCTTCATCAGAATCCTCTCCGCTTCCGGACCTCCGTTCGGCGATAGATGTTAGGGCAGGTTGCATAGATGACCCGGCATGTAGACTACTGCTCAAGCCTTGCCCTGATGAGTTCATGATGCTGGGCGATATGACGGAATCCGAGTCCGACTCGGTTCCAGAAATGGGGGCATCCGTCGAGATTGTAGAAGGCTAGGGAATGTCAAGACGACGTGTCAGAACTTTCAATGGTCGTGAATTGATTGACAATGACTAGGTCACCTTAGCACTTCTGGCAACGGAGTGGACAGAAAGTTTGCGATGAATTTCTTGAGGAGAAGGCGGAGCAGCCGCAGGAGGAGGCATTGCCAACGACGAGATTGGAAAACGGTAAACTATAGAAGAAGTTCGTTGGAATTGTTGACGATGATTGAGGGCGAATGACTATGCTTCCACGTGGACAATGATGATGAACCCCGTAACGGTCTTCAGCGGTCTTCGTTTTGCCTCTCGTTACCATTGTCTCTACATATTCTGTCATCATATATTTGCGCTATACCGTCTACTACATGAACAATTGGCGGATTACTTGGAGAAGCAGCTGCGCATGCGAAGCTGAGTTTAGGTACTCAACCACCCGAAATGTATCAAAATTTCTCTCGATTCGTTCGAATTCGTTTAAGCGCCCATCCGTAGTTTACGCCTTGAAAGTAAGCAACCAGTCTTCGTTTGTGAACAAATCAGCTGTTCCCGTGAGTAACAACGAAATCCATGGGTTCCACTGCAGAAGTACGCCATTCCCGTGACCCACAGTCCAAGGTGCCTATTTTGGGCCTGGGCGGAGCTTCATCGATAACAACGGCCATAAATTGATCTTGCTCCTCAACCGTCGTCTCATATATATCCACAATGAGCGCAGCGAAGTTCGAAAAAGCCGTCGCGATTATCGGAAGCCTCCCCAAGGACGGCAAGATCAAGCCTTCTCAAGACGACCAACTCTATGTACGCCCAGCTCAAACTTAATCCTATCATGCTAAAACTGTTTGCTTCAGTTTTACAAGTACTTCAAGCAAGGTTGACACCGCATCCACCTTTCCAGGCTATGGACTAATTGCTCCTCTAGTAAAATTCGGAGATAACAACACCACACGTCCAGGGTTGCTGGATTTCACTGGTAAAGCGAAGTGGTTAGATCATCTTATCTCGTCTATTAACTCAATGATTGACACCGATCACATTTCAGGGATGCGTGGACGGAGGTCAAAGGTACATCCAAAGAGGATGCCTATGCTAAATACGTTGCAAAGCTGCTGGAGGTGAGCTTTTTGTGTGTCGATGAACCTTCACCCTCTTTGACATTGCCATCCAGATCCTGGAGGGTGTCGACGACGATGAATCTAAGAAATTCATTGCTGAAATTGAAGCCGCATAGAGCATCTGCACCGAGGCTGTGATAGAAAGACTCGCTATTGTAATACATGGTTCTTCAATGCACCCGTTTACCGATCAGATCAGTAAATCCCCATGTTGGCAGATCACCTGTTGGAGAGATCATGATACCATTCACCAGTTGGCAGGCGCGCGCTTACCATGTATCCATCTGTGGCTGGCTTCTCAAGCTCTCGGGCGCCTTTCCTTTTTCGTTCAGTTCAAGACCCTCGGACACCTCCAAAAATACCCGCATTTTTCCAAGTATATCACCCCAGACTCAATATGTGCCGTAAAACGTACGGCATTCATGATGAATTTGTTGGCAGTGCTTGAAACTAACCTTTCTTTCTCGCCCCTCGAAGGGACCATGGTACAGCAGGTTCCATCTGTTTCAAAACCTTCGACAGGTAAAGGATCGACAGTACCTGGTGATTTGTATAGGGCGGTTAATTCATAAAAGTTCGCTGGATAGAATCAACTGTGGCTAGAAAGATGCTGTGTTTCTCAGTCGGCAATATGGTGATCACTCCGCGACTCTATTGGGATGTGGAAGATATCAACACGAAAGCGCGTGTTCGCTTCATTGAATTCATTAGCCGGGACAAAGCCGCGATAGTGAGTTGTTGTCGCGTCCAAGAGCTTCTGGAAGTTCACGACCGTGGTGGTGGACCTCATGCGCAGCACTGCCAGCCGACCCATTGTGAAAATGTATGTCTGTTTGAAGCATCCGTCTTGTGTGGGCACATATGCTTCTTAGTGGAACTCCTGTTACCGAGTTAGAACCCAGCGAAGCTCACGAGGACAGCAATAAGGCATTGTGGGTCAATCCTTCCCAGCATACAATTGGCATGCATTATCCAATTACGGTCGTGCCGAGGTCTGTGTTCCGAGCACTGATGGCCATCGACTTCGGCGCCTTGTCTTTAATCTAACCAAATTAGCGCCCTTTTACTGTAAAGTCTCTCGCCAGGTCTAGATGGAGAAACATCCCGAGTTGAATCGCCCGCTCCCGTTACGGAATATAACTACGGATCGGACAGTCCGTTATCAACTCTACTCAGCGCCAGACGTAGCTTTAGTAGTTACGGTCAATTTCCTGACTTGTCTCAATGTATTCCGCTAGAAGTTCCGCGGAGAGGTACCGGGATTCTTCCTTTGTGAGACGAGACCCTCAATTACAACATAGGTACTGAGCTGACGTCGAAGCAGTCCAAGGACTTTAAGAATACGCTGTTGGCGCGGCATACCTTGTGCTGAGAATCTGTTTTAACCATTTCCATGGAGGCAGGGTGATAGAAGAGCTTTATGCCGTTATTGCACAGCAGGAACCCATCGACGTACTCTCCCCCGCTCCACACCTGAAGCCCTCATGTTAAGCCGTCAACATCACAGATCAAACAAGGTTAACGTTCAGCCTTGTGCCTGCAAGTGCTGTGTGGGTCCCAGTATTCTGGAAAATACTGGTAGGATCAGACAGTAATCATAGAACGTCACATGCGACCCCACAAACAGATATGTTGCCTAGATGGTGAACGCTCAGAGAAGTGGAAATGTGGCTGGATGGAAGCAACTGATGGTAAGTACAAGACGGTATGCAGGTAGTACAAGAATAGATATGTATCTTGTCAGTGGTTGGAAGAACACGGAAAACTTACAGCTCGTACGGCTGAATCAATTGTCAAGGTGTCATGAAACTCGGGACTCATCAACAGAAAAAAGTTCGAGATAACGTCAAGTGCTCGGATGGTCGTAAATGCTGATCGCGAAGAACGGAGAGGATGTATGTGAGAAAAAGATCGTCCTTTGTGTCACGAGTCATCAGATCTCGTTATGGTTCTATGGTCGGGATTTGCAATGAAAAGATTCGCCCGTGGTATCAACCCATAGTTGACGGGCTTAGTTTGTGCCCGAGGTTGCCTTGTTCGCTCGCTGTGCAACCCCGTATCACTGAACGGTGAAGGTCTCTCCGGATCTTGAGATTGGTGTCGTTCCAACCCTTGTATTTTTGCCGCAGCTGCCTCTGCGGGAAGTGGTCGGTCTTTTGAAACAGATCCCAAGGGTGTTGGGAAAAGCTGTAAAGGCGATGCGGCAGATATATTGTTAGACTCGGGTAGACGAGAGAACATCCCTGGGTCGATCATCTCGACAGGGGATGCAAAAGTCGCTAGGTCGGGCTCTTCTTGTCCACTAGGACCATACTCCCCGTAAATCCACGAATCCAGGCGAGTATCAATGCTCAAACTGGTACTGGTACTGCCGGTACGCTGACTCTCAGCTCGTATTACGTGAGCTACGTCCATGGTCCTGGCTATTCTCTCGATCGCCTCTGTGTCTGCAGTCCTCACAGAGGAGAGGGATTTATTGTGACCTCCTTGGAGTCGAGAAGTATGACGTGAGACTCCAACGTGGTTAGAGGAGCCGGATCCCTCTCTCGAAGGCAGCTGACTTTGCACACCTTCCTCGATAGCGACTAGCCGGGGAGGTGGATTTGGGTCTCTGAATCCTGGCATAACCCTTGACTCACTCGGGCGCCGATCAAGGAAGCTCGTGCGCGCAAACCGGGACCACCAAGAGTCACTACGTTTGATTGGCTGGCTTGAGTTGCTGCCGGGACTGTAAGGGGTGAGCAGGGATTTTGGAGGGTCAAAGGAGGTCTCGGAATTGAGACGTGAGGAGGAGGCTTCAAAAGGGCTAGTATGAGATGTATGTGAAGACACGGAGTTGGAGGCGTCGTGTGTGGTAAGAGTGGTGCGTGAAGTTTGTTCGGTCAATGGAGTCAGTGGATAGGCGCCTTGTGATGTAGGGAGGATGGTTCGAAGACTTGATAATTGTTGAGGTATGGCGTGAAGATAGGGTTGTACTGCCGTTCCTCCTCGTTCGTCATCGTCGCGATTATATAATCGTTCTTCCTGTATTGGATCTGCGAAAGGGTCGTGATAACCGCTACTTGAGTAAACGTTCTGTCTCTCATGATCAACACCCTCGTCTTTCGTCAAAGCAGTACCACCAGAGAAGAGGTCTGCCTTCTCTCTCCATGAAACACCCCCGACACTGCCAGTGACGCTCGGCTCCTGACTCCTTTTCCTGGAACCTACCATGCTCCCCAGTGACCATGAGCTGTCTCCGGCACTGCCCCTTCTTCTTGTGTTATACCATGCCGAGAAGTCGTTATCGTCTTCGTCGGCCAACATATCTCTCCTTGCATGAGCAGATCGAAGGTTCCTTGTCCGCGCCGCCATTGTTGCTAGAGCAGAAAGGCCAAGAGTATTGAATATACCCGAGTTCCACGCACGGCGGCGTCTGGAGTCATCTGATGAACCAGCAGTGGGAATGTTACCAACAAGATGTACACTATCACCATCGTGGTTGTTGGCAAGCGCGATGAAGCGCCCGTCACCAGTTGCCTCACGTCGGTGGCGTCTTACAAAGTACAAGGCTAAGAGAACTATGAACAAAAAACCAAGGGCACCCATGATAGACCCAACGATAGCAGCAGTGGTTTTACTATTTGGTGGATCACTTCCCCCAGTGTTTGGATTGCCAGGTTGAGGACCAGTAGTGCTGGTTGAATGAGCACCCGTAGAGCTGCGGCCAGAAGATGCGGCGGTTCCTGATGAAGTTGCTCTGTTGGACGTTTGGGACGGGCCTGGAATGGTCTGGCTTGGCGTGGACGAAGGAGGAAGTGGAGAGAAAGATGTTACAAAGGTGTTAGACTCAACATCGAATAGCCGTACGGATGACGATGCGGGCTTATCATTCCCGTACCCTTGCGGAACCCGCGTGTTAGGTATCGTAGTGGGATACATGAGAACTGAAGACATACCAAAACAAAATATCACCTGGTTGCCGTATGGAACAGCAAAATGATCTCGTTGAGCACCTATTTCGGACAATGCGTTGACTTGCGTCCACACCATTGGGTTTTGGGAAGTGTCGAGTATCCACCCATCATCGAAATTGCTCTGTAAAACTGCGTCACTGCCGCCATGTATTACGACTTTTCCATTTGTGGTTACTGCAGCTGGAAAGGCCCGTCGTGGGGATGGTAGGGATGAATCGGAGACATTTATCGATATCCACACAGAAGACGACCGAGAAGTATCCAAAGTCCAGATCGTTGAAAATGATAATAGTTCGTTCGAACTTGGGCTAAATCCCCCAAACACGAGCAAGCGACCGTCAGGTAGGATTACTGAAGAGTGACCAGTGATGTCGGAAGGACTATTGTCAGATGGGAGAAGTGTGAATGATGGCATATAGGGATCGAAACGATAATGTTCAGAGAAAGCAATATTAGAGCCGTCTGCTTTCTCCCCACCTATAATAAAGACCGAACCAGAGGTGGAAGACGTGGACGAGTGGTGAACACGTCGCGTTGGTTCATTTGCCCAGGCCACTGGTTCCATTATCCACAAGGGTTCCAAACGGTTAGTTACGTCGAGAAGGTAGGCAGAATCAGGAAGATCAACAAGTACAGTAGGAGAATTAGGGCCTGGTTGTCCACCAAACAGAATAATATGTGTGGTGTTGAAAGCTGAGAGGGTATGCCAAGAGAGAGCGGGTCCCATGGTACTGGATGTATCCAAGGATGTGTTAACGATTTGCCATGGGGGTGATGAAGTGTCGAATGAGTTGGATAGAGGTAGGTATAGGATGTCATTATTGTTTGGGGCCGCAGAGTATCCAAATGAGTTGGACGCATCGGTTTTCCCTCCATAAACGAATAGAGCGTCGTTGATTATAACAGTGGCTTGGCCCCACCTGAGGTAACATGAGTCCGCATTTTCAGTGCAAATTATACAAAACACACCGCGGTGATGCATTGTAAGCGGTAACTTGGTCCGTGACGACGAAAGCGATGCAGAGACTGCACAGCAACTTCGCATTCATGTTAATGTTGATCAGGATGTGTAGTAACAAGATATATAGTTGGAGTTGACTTGGGTTACAGTGGAGAAATTGAAGTACATGCAAGGTCGTGACGTGGTTCGTAAATGGATCGTGAGCTTTATAGCGGCCGCACCATGCAAGTGGCAATGGAGTCACTGCCAGTCGGCGACGGCGGATGTTGAACACTGCCACACTTTCACACACATCCGCGTTTGGACAAAGATAAGATTAGATCTGACGTAGCCATGGCTCTTGAGCTTCCAAGTCAGCGTCTGGCGGTGGATGTCTACTATAACATATCAAAGCGGTCAGTATCCGTCTCCCGTCGTGAAAAGCCACATGTTATATTCTGCTGTTCTTATTACTATCTCGTGAGTAGACACGATTCCTCTGCATGTAGATACCTCAACTTGAGTTATTGCTTGGTTATTGCTCCCGGAAATTACACCGAGGACCCTCTGCTCCATAGCGTTGATCATCAATTGTATGGATTTGTTTCCGATTACCTTGTCATACAGTCTTAGTACCCTAATACCTGTTCAGAGAACGATCACGTACATACGTCCTAGAGTACCGCCGTACAAAAGTTGGTTTCGTAGTTACCCTCGACTTCCAGACGTGGCGGACGTTTCGATGCCTGGCTATTTCGGGAAGGACCCTTCTTGCGAGTAGCCGGAGTTATGCTCTGTATCCTAGTGAAATTGATAACGGGTTTATGAGGATACCAAAATATACCCCCAGTACGCTCTTGAAGCTTCTCAATTGTAAGGCTATTCTGCTGCCCTACTTACACAACTAACGTTTCTATAGAACCGAGGATCAAGGTTTATACGCAGTTTCGAGAAGTATGTTTGAAGGGCCTCCGCGATTATTTTTGCAATCGTAGGATCTAGAAAGTTTCCAGGTTAGCCCTGTATTGGTGGACAGACGCGTTTGATGATGTTTCAGAGCAAATCTCTTAATTCCACGACTCTGTGGTCATTCACTACATACAGCATGGGGCAGACGTTTTCGCGGAAGGGTTTTTGGTACCGCCATTTCAGATGCGATTGTTCATTCTGAGGTAAGAAAAAACTTGTGTTAATCCTCGATCTACATATACGATCTACTCCTTAGCAGCGAGACAACTTGAAACACCCCGTAAGAGAGACAGAAACGAGTTTACGAGATAGAAATTAACGCGCGCCCATTGAGTTGATAAGATTGCGAGGTGGTGCCTGTTCACAGATAACGAATCGAGTACTGACGCGGCGAGAGTGCGTCAAGAAGGAAGGAAGACCGATCAGAAACTGCCGCAATTGAATAAAGTGCAGCTTGATATCAACCACCGAGATAAGACATGCTCCTGACAGTCTTGTACGGGCCTATTCGAAGGCTGTCTTGATTCATCAAGCAACCACGGTACTTCACTGTGCACCTGGATCCTTCCAGACAACGAGCTTGGTTGCAAGGAGCTTGTGTTACATTCTATGAACTGTGCCTTCCCTCTAGGGTACTGCACAGGCGATGAGATGTATACGATAAGGAATCTCGACAAGGGGTCATGAACGGTGAAGCGAGATGAAAGGGTCCAATCTTGAGAGCAAAATCCGTGTACATAGCCGATGTCAACAGCGAGTCATAGGCTCCGTTTGACCAGGGCCTTTGACGACGACGACAAACTGAATGTGTTTTCAAATGAGGTTATGCAGTGCAGGGTTGAGTACCCCAGTGGGAAAACGATAGAGAAGATACGACCAGTATGCCCCCAGAATAGTTGCGAAGATAACAAGACTAGAATACGGCAGACACCCGCTCATGGAAAGCCACAGTGGCGTCTGGACTGAGCTACATCTCAGCCGTGACGAGCAGGTTGAGGCCGTTATCAGATCAGTTAAGGTTGGCCTGAACGATTTCACAGTGATTAAATTTGGACTCGGCCAATCAGCTCCTGCCTGCGTCCAACCCACGCTGACTGCAACAGCTGAGCACCTTGTGAGCACCCTATTTTTCATTCGAAGGGTGTATTAGTTTGTGGACTCATAATAGATGACCCTTGGACCCTTTCTTAGCCGTGTGCTTCCCTTAAGCTCGGCAAATCTCCCTTCTTCTCCCGTCTTCTATCCCGACATGATGCCAATAGGCCGAGCACGAGGCACTCCCATCCTAGACCCTCTCAATAAAGATTCAACGTCATGTCCCTAATCTGGATCGATTCCAGTCACCGTCTCGTTGTCCTACTATATAATGTGGCTACAGAACGCGATCCCAACCGCAAATCCTCTCCTCGCATCAGTGTTTAGTCTCTTTTCTCCCTGGTTTGCGAAATGGATGCCAACGAACCACACAAAGTTCTAGGGGTAGCTCCCAACGCCAGTATGGCGGAGATCAAACAAGCATACAGACAAATGGTAAGGGCTTTTGCATACCCGACTCGGACGCATAGGGTTGCTCACATCGTTTCAGGCTCTTAAATGGCACCCCGACAAACACACCCAGGATGCCGATAAGCAACATGCAATAAACACGTTTTCAGAAGTAATGTATTGATCTATTGATCGTCAACAATCGTCTCATGGTCTTCGGTGCTACATAGGTCACCAACGCGTACCAAATCCTAATTCGTGACATCGCTCCGCCGTCATCAACACCCAGGTCGAAAATTCGCGCGCGACTTCCTACGCCAGTCCCCAGTGTCAAAGCATCAAGCATTGACTCGCCAACTACATCCTCGACCAGTTCTCATTCCCAGTTCTCGGCATTACATCACTCTCGGGATAGCTCACAGACCACGCTACCATCCAGCCCTACAGGTAGCCACGTTTTTCCTACTCCTCCTAGAGATATCCCACGGCCAACTGGGATCCCCGTCTTCATTTTGCCCAAGCCTGGCGATAGATCTGCATTGCAGCCTGAATCGGAATATAGGTCCAAGGCTCTACCAGATTCACATCAATTTCGACCAACTCCATTGCGTTTCTCTACTCCCGAGCCAGCCAGTAGGAACAGGAACATAAACGTTCGTGATCACGAGGGACCAAAGTAGTGAATCCTTTTCTCCGAGCATCCAGCGTCTATCTAATCACATTCTTAAATAGACCTTCAGCACCTATTCCCATCCCCTTCCCTATCCATCATCTGAGCAGGGATGGCGATCCTCAGCTTCTACAGCCTGGCCCGCCTCTACATTCACTCGGTGTTGGAGCGTCGGGAGAGTGGATCTATTCGCTCACTTTGACACTCGAGGAACTATTTACCGGTAAAAACTGTCACTTTTGCATCGTTCGAAACCTACTCTCCGGACATACAAAGAATGTCATCATTGAGATTGATGTTCCATCGGGATGTCAGCGCGGCACTAGAATCCTCTGTCGAGGCGTGGGTCATGAACTACCACATGGGCAACACCAGGATATCGCTTTTATCATTGAAGAGGCCAACCATGGTCGATTCACGCGTCTACAGAACGATCTGTTTATGGACGTCCAGTTGCCTTGGAGTAATACCCTTGTACAACGTCCCCAGCGGCTTTGCATCAAAGGAATAGACGACGATGACATTGTTGTTTTCATAGACTATCCGCGGGACAAATTATTGAAGGGTGAGCTAAGCGTTAGAGGCGCTGGAATGCCCATTTGGAAGGCGGGAAGGGTATGCGGGAAAGGGAACCTCATTGTACGGTAAGCTGGTCCGCACATATTTAACATGCCCAAGCTTATTCAAGCTCACGGAGGTGGGAGATACAGCCGCCACAAACACGAGTATGGCGATTCATAGGTCGCATTTTCCATCCCAGATCTAAACGGACCCCCGTCAGTCACCAGAGCTAATAAGTTACTCTTAGAAGGTTTTCTAGTCATGGTTATGGATGCTATCGCGTCAATTCTCGGTACGATTGTCGAGCTACAAGTAGAGTAGGGTTTTGAATATTTTTGATAACTGTTTTGGCGCATGATGGCAAAACTTTTCATTTTGTGTTGTCATGGGTTCTTAATCTTCCCATGTTCCCTCATTATTGCTCACCTTTTTCGCTTCCCTGTACATCATATCGAACGTTCTGGATCGGCCCTGGTCCGATTCGTTGGTAATTCTCATACAAATTGACCCATGTGACCCTCTGGTAGTGAATTCAATCATGATTTTGTTCACCATGGTCGTCCGATAGCGAATGTGATTACCAGTTACGCGGAACAGACATTTCGGATTTCGTATAAAGCCAGATGCCTCACTCATATGCTCCACGACTCCTTCCTGTTAGGGGCGTTGTTTCCGCGACTCTTGCTCCGTGACAGGCGGCTACCCTTCATTCACGGGACGGTTGGCTTAAAGACGACCAAGCCCCCACGCAAGCTACCCATCCTCCCTCTAGAGTTCGAACCATGGTCCATTTATTAGGTGGCTCGAAATATGTGTCCGACTTGTCTCGTGTAGGCAAGCGCGTTGGGAGTGACGGACTAGCCCAAATGTCCGAAAATTACGATTTTATTATTATCGGTGGAGGTGACCAAACGTTACATCGCTTGCCCCCAGTTACCTGATACTCTTTATAGGAACGGCTGGTTGCGTTCTCGCTGCTCGCCTCACGGAAGACCCCTCATTGCGCGTTCTCGTCTTGGAGTCTGGAGGAAGGTCAGTGACTCCTTGTAATGCCGTCAGCGTCCAGAAACTTGATTATCATTGGGGTGCCATAGTGGCAAAAGCTTACTCTTTTCACGTTTACCATCCGCATTCACCTTACTTTTCCACGGAAAACACGTATACGAGCTCCATACGGAACCCCAGGAATTTGCTCATGGGAAGTCAAGATACTGGCCAAGAGGTATATACACTTCACTTTTCGAGTTATCAACCACCTTGTTAACTGCACCCGTAAGGTAAAATGCTCGGAGGCTGTAAGTCTCTCACTTATGTTTGTCATCACCATACATAACACCAAGCCGGCAGGTTCTTCAATCAACGCCCAGATGTGAGTCGCTTTCAACATTAGACCACACATATCATCTTATATCAATCATTGTGCAGGGCTCAGTATGGTGCACCGGGAGATTTCAATGAATGGGCTCAAATCATTGGAGACGATTCGTGGTCATGGGATAAATTCCAACAGTAAGCACTCTAGATCTTGAAATGTGGCGAAATAGTTAAATGACAACCATTTTTTTTTTCTTAGTTATTTCAGGAAGTTTGAAAAATATGTACCCAACCGCAACTATACAGCCGTCGACGCGAGTGGAAAGGGTTCTACTGGGCCGGTGGAGATAGGCTATTCATACTCTCTGCAACAACAGTGCCAGGACTTCGTAACATCATGCACGAAACTAGATATACCTTTCAACCCGGATTTCAACACTACTAGCGGTACGAGAGGTGTTAGCCGGGTACACTGCATTGAAGTATTCCTTTTCTTCTTGTGGCTGATGTCCTGCATTCACAGATCAGTAAGATGAAAATAAATTTTGCGTCGATTCAAAGCCATTAAAGGGATTGTTAGTGACATATATCGATGGCGACAGCAAGAGAGTCTCGTCTGAAACCGCTTACTTTACCAAACAAGTTTTGGCGAGGCCGAACCTCGTCGTCGCCGTGCATGCCCAAGTTACGAAGATTATTTTTGACGGTAAGGATGGAGAGAGACCTCGTGCTGTTGGGGTGGAATTTGCGGGGTCCAGGAATGGCCCTCGATATCAAGCTCGTGCTAAAAAAGAAGTGATTTTGTCGTAAGTGATAACAACCTAGTGAGTTTATGTACATAGTTAACAGAATCCTTCTAGGGCTGGTGCCATTCATTCGCCACAGGTGAGGACAATTATTCATTACTCTCCTCACCTGACAATCCCATAGATCTTGCTGTTGTCTGGGGTTGGCGACAACAATGATCTCAAGAAGCAGAAGATACCCCTTGTGCATGATCTTCCCTCAGTCGGCTCCCACCTTGTTGATCACCCCGTGGTTGATTTGGCTTTCAGAGATAAACACACTGTTCCGAAATATCTTCGGCCTCATTCAGTCGTTGAGGTATTCAAAGCATTGGGCGCAATATATTCATACTTCTCTGCCCGTCGCGGCCCAGTGGCCTCCAATGTAAGATACTTTAAATTTAAGAAGTCTAATGGTACTTATCACAGTGGCACAGATAGCAGAGGCAGCCGCTTTCTTCCGATCAGACGATCCTTCGCTCTTCCCTCCAAATGAATATCTCACCAAACTTCACGATACCACGTCTGATACAGATAGCCCTGATTTGGAACTGATTTCAACTTCGTTTGGGTACAAGGTTTTTCGAAATTTGCCTTCTTGATTACTCCTGGCTGACGTTGCTTCACGAGAATCATGGTCACTGGATGTACCCTGTTCCTACCGTTGGGCTGCATGCCGTGCTACTGCGGTATGTAATTCATCAGAGTTGACCGCTAGTAACTAGACAAGATCTATTTTAGGCCAGCGAGTGAGGGGTGTCTCCGCCTGAAAACGAGCAACCCATGGGACAATCCAGTCATTGACCCAAGGTGATGATGTAACTTGTGTCACATAGAACTCACATCCTAAACCCCATTCAGCTATTTACAGAAACAGGAGGACGTCCAGAAGCTTGTGAGAGGGGTGAAGGTAATCCTGAAACTCGCCTCCACAGAGCCGCTGGTGTCACACATCAATAAGGATCCCCTGCTTGACCATGAGTTACTCGGAAAAAGTGACAAAGAGCTTGAGGAAGTTGTCAGAGAGCGTGTCGAGACTCTTTACCATCCAACGAGTACCTGCAGAATGGCCCCACTCAAGGATGGTGGAGTAGTTGACTCACAGCTTCGTGTCTACGGTATCCAAAACCTCAGGGTTTGTGATGCTTCTGTCTTCCCAAAGATTGTCTCTGGGCACACAGTAAGGCATTTTTACTTGTCCTTTTCTGCAGAAATATGACCTTCACTTCATCTACAAGGCTGGAGCTGTCTTTGCCATAGCTGAGAAATTATCTGATATGCTCAAGGAACAATACAGCTCCTCAGCTACTACTGGTAAGACCTAGGCGGAATTTACGAACAAATCCTGTATCGAAGGATGCATGTACTTTTTCCTGTATTGTATCTACGTTAACAGACATGGAGATTTGAATGGGAGACAACTCGAAAATGGATCATGACACAAATTTATTCATCTACAGTGTTTACACACTCCTTGACACACACACACACTCCTTGACACACCTGGCCATAACTCACTCAAATCATGCTCAATCCCTTAGGCAAGTTACACTACACTTTATACACATGTAAACTACAGTAGAAAAAAATCTGACATTTTTCCGATGACTTGTTGCGTCTGTGGAAGTATAAATATAGCCCAGAATCAGGTTTTAACATTATTGATGTGTTTGTCTACCTAAATCGGACCACCTTCCTAGACGTTTTTCGTAGTAAAAGAAATCGAACCTTAAAGACCATTTTACACGCATGAAACTGATCAAAAAATCAGCCAAATCGGTGAAAAACGGGTGTTGTAAAAAATGTTGCAAGGAGCGTGACAGTACACAAACACATGCAGTCACGTGTACCCATCACATGAAACACTTACTTTGGCTGATTTTCCTGGACAGCTGTTGCTTCTTTTGATTGCGGCAAATGGTCAGGCGTGCTCTTTCTGGTCTCTTTCTGGTCGTGTCAAGCACCTAAAGCAATGAATGCCAAGTACCAAGCGGCACTGGAGGATTATCTGCGTGAGCAGGAAAAGCAAGGCACACGCGTCAAGGACTTACCAAAGTGTCCCAAACGACTATTGAAACCAAACCCAGCCAGCCGGAGGCAGAGGAAGACGATCATATGCAGTCGACGGACAACGGCAGCGACGACGACGAATGATTATTGCGATGTCACGCTTGTCATGAGGGTGTGTCAAGGACCGAATTTCGTGACACATGCACCTTTTTCATAGATCACCTTATCGTACTCACTTCTTGTCATGTATTCCAGTACAGATTTTACTAGTATAATTTCTTTATATTCCTTAATGAGTTTACCAGCTCCGATTTCTTAAAAGTGTACAGAATAAATTTAAAAAGTGTTATCTTATTTACTGTTGACAAGGAGTGTGCAAACACTGTATTTCGTTAACAATAACAGCAGTTCGTGGATACGTACATAAAATCAGCAAGAGCAGAAGTACAGTACAGATAGTCGTTATATTCCATCCTAGCTCAGCTGTCGTGACGAGTGCTTAATCAAAGCTAATTGGCTCGATCTTCTTAGGGGATGGCAATAATGGGCCAACGTTTCGCCTTGAAGTTGTTGGTGTGGTGGGAAGAGGTACAGTATACGGATTGCGTCCTGATGCAGCAATAGACTTCGCAAGACCTATGGGTGGGGCTCCAATGAGCCTCGAAACGGTGTAGGGAAGTTCGTATCCTGATCGGATGGCATGGTCTAGATAACGTGCCAGTTCCAGATGAAGAGTTGGGTAATAAGTTGTGGATGCCTTTCGCGAGATCTAAGAGAGGAGCAACAGGTCAAACATCGAGCAATATCCATAACTTCCGAAAAACTATACCAGTATAATGCGTTCGAGACCAGAAATAAAGAGATCAGAGTGGAAACGATGGGCAGAATGATCGTGCTCCTTTGGTAGGTTCAAATCGGCTGCAGCCCTAGAAATAGCATTAAGGAGCCTCAGATGGCTGGTCTGTTCAGAGGGGCAACGATGAGCGGTATTATTGAGATAGGTATGGAGATGTGCTAACGAAGTATCCCATTGCCTCGAACTCTACTCCGCCAGTCATACCACCGGGCGCTCGTGGCTTTTCCACTTTTCCCTCGTCTGTTTCAGATAAGACCCAAATGGTGTTATTTGGGTGGCAGAAGACCCAGAAGTAATCTCTGCAAACATCAGACAGCTCTTGCAGATAGGTCTTGTATATCCTTGGAAGGTGCAAAGACTCTATGAAGGCATGGGGGGAAATTGGAGCTGCAGGTGACTCTGAGGGTGGAGGAGCAGGTGTAAGGAGCAGTGCACGAATGAGTGAAAATTGGGTTTTGTGTGGCGAGGGGAGCGTGACGAGTTTACTGGAATTTGCTGTGGAGGATTCCAGCTCCCAAGCTTCGCGGCGAGGGAAAGTTCTACCAGTAGAACTGCTGCTGCTGGAACCACCAAAGGAAGGGAGGGAAGAAGCAGGATAAAGTTCAAACAAAATAAGAAGGAGATCGACGATAAGCTGACGAGTAGCGACTTCTCCGGGCTTTTTGTCGGAGTACAGCAGGGCTACCAACTGCACAAAAGGTGTAGGGCATGAACTACGAAGTGCAAAACACCCAATCGAGGATGTAGATAAAGCCTTAAAGCATCGCAGCAACTCATGTAGGACCTGGTCATCGTGCTGTTCTTCTCTGAAGAGGAAAGAGTTGGTTTTTTAGGGTGATTGCCGAGGATTGGGTACGTACCTCCATTCAACTTCTAAAATTTCGTTTAACCGAGTCAAGAGAGCTGAATATCCGCCAAGAGACAGGAATTCCTGTGACCAGCTAGATCACCATGTATCAGCATCTCGGTCAAGGAAGTTTAAATGCAATGTAATCACGTTGCCGATTCATTTCGGAGCAACAGTCGCAGTTTCTTGATGTCTTCTACGTCGAGTTGAGTGCTTGAAGTCCCGGACAGTAAACTGAAGAACCGGGTAGGAGTAAGGTTCTTTGTGGCCAGAAGCTTTTCTTTGCCATTTCTCCCAGGTAAAGTGAGGTCCAAAGTAGATGATGACATCGGAAGGTGGACTTGGCTTCGAGAGAAAAGCCGTGGTTGGTCGATGGACATGCCACGAGAGTGTGTACTGGTCGTCCGTGGACTCGGCGAACCATTGATCGCAGAGACTTGTCCCCCTGCAAACGGCGGATGTGGGGGTATCAATATATCACGGTTGATGTAAGGCTTTGGCTGCCTTGGTGAATCGAGCGACTCGATACTGTGCGCCCGGCGTAAGTCAGCAGATCGCGGAGTAATAGACATTGGTGGTTTGGGGAGTGTCATCGTCTGTGATGACTTCACCATAGCTGCTTTGACTGTTGCATCCATTCCAACGAGTTTAGGCCGTAGTGTGGGAGGTATCTGAAGATCGTCCTGTGTAATAACTGTTAGTGCTGGTGCTTTCGTTGTAGATCCAACTTACTAGGAGTCTGTCGAAGTCCTGGTTCATGTCATGGACATCGTTGAGTTGATCCTGCATTTCTTTTACTTTCCTAGTGTCCCCCCGTTTCTTCTTGTCAAGAGCCTGCCCCTGTGCTTTAGACCCTAGCTTCTGGTTTTTGACAGTCTGGGGGACTGCAGAGGGGAGATTTTCCTTGCCATGGAGTTCACCGATCGGGGTAAGTATGGTAAAGTCTGCCGAGGAAATCCTCTTCTGGAGAATCCTGTTGAACATGGTGTTAAGACTGAAGTTGAACAATTGAGGATTGTCCCAAAACGGGTTCAACTTTGCACGCGACGGTCACATGACCGTTACATGCATTATGTGGCTTGCGCTTTTAAAGTCATTGGATTTCAGGCCGATAATGTCATGTTAGGTAGCACTAGTAAGTAGCACTTGAGCAAGATGAATACCATTATTGAAGACAATGTAGCTAGTAGTCAACACTTTACTGTACATGGAATGACTTCTTCAAAACATCCGCCAATTTCTCGGCGACCGCATAGCATGCTCCAGCCTAACAACGACAATAATCAAATTGAACCGGAGAAAATCAAATACAGCACTAACTGTATGTCCAGACACAATCCAAGGAAACACAGATGCGTCACACACCCTCAGAGCCTTGATGCCATACACGCGTAACTGTGAATCCACAACCCCTTCCATCTCGGGAGGCGCCATACGGCACGTACTCGTGGGGTGATACACCGTTTCCATGCGCTCTTTGATGACCTTCAACAGCTCTTCGTCGGACTTGAGATACATTTCGGCATCAAGGTCTAGACGCTTGAAGTCATGATCAAGGTACCCGGCCAGGGGCTCAGTCTGCGCAATTCTGGAGAGAAGTCGCACTCCACGCAGGAGCTTCGCCGCATCTTCGGGCGCTTTGAGGTAACTTGCAAAAGCAGTAAATCATTTGGTTTACAGTCTGTAATATCGCACGACATTTACTTGGGATTAACGATGGGAAAATCAAATGGGTCGGATGATCTTAAGAGCACAGAGCCGGTGCTAGAGGGCCTGGTTTGATTTAAGTAATGTATATTTGTGTACAGGGTTGAGAGGACACAAGTTAGCTTACCTTACTAGATACACATGAAGCGCGAAAGTGTGGACATCAAAGTGAATCTGCCCGTGCTCCTGGTAGGACATTATCAAGATTTGAAGACACGGTGCTTCCCAAAATACCTGCCTTATAAGCTAATGGAGTAGTAAAAATTTCAAGGTCGGGGGCGCCAGGACCGGACGTGCTATCCGGTAGGGATTCTGGATACTTGTCCTTTGGAAAGAGGATCGGGTCGTCCGACCTTACGAATGCAGCGGATTCGCCGAACTTTCAACGGCTTAGAAGCCCGTAGTGCTATAGTAAACAAAGTATACTCACGTTAGTAGCCAGTGGTCCTCCAGTCCGTAGTATATAATATTTCATGAACGCCGATAGTAGCTGGCCAAAATCAAAGACAGATTGTGGCTGGAAATACCGTACAGATAGATCGTGCTTGTCTTTGAAGTTTAAGTCCACGACTGGATGATCGACAAGCTTGGCCCCAACACCGGGAAGGTTGTGCACCACGGATATGCCGTGAGATTTAAGATGTTCAGCAGGTCCTACACCGGACACCATGAGGATCTGAACTGGTGTTGAGCATGAGTAGACAAAAGATCTTGCAGTGCGACCTACCTGGGGCGATTGAACGGCGCCTGCACTTTGTGGGCGGAAAAGCTTAAGAGTGTTTTCAAGTGTTACAAGTATGTAGCTCACCAAAGGATGACCTCCTTTCGAGCGTGAACACGGTGCTGTGTACCATTTGGGGAATCTGAAAACTGAACGCCGACTGCTTGCTTCTCTCCATTCTCAATCCTGAAAAGAATACGGGTAACATGCGCGCCGACCGCTACCGTCAGATTCTTTCGTGCCAATACGTCCTTCGTAAGATACCCAGATTCTGAGGACACTCGTTCTCTCTTCTCGTCAACGTATGTCACTGTTGAAGTTTAATATTGCCAGCGTTGCGGTTATCTCTATTGCAGGGGAGAGAAAAACTTACTTATCTGGTGGTAGTTACGTGGTTAGATTTTAGAAGTTGAGGAGTGGATAGAAGCCTACTCTGCTAACTCCCAACGTCCCGCTGGGTACGTTAAAGTCAGGGGTGAAGGGAATACCAATCTTCATACAAGAGTTGATGAAGGCCTTTGATTGTTCTGTAACCGTGTTGAAGTACCCGATACCAATAGGGCCGGACGTCCCACGAAGGGACGTATCTACAAGGGGGTATTGAGGATGCGGCTGGAATCTCTCAAACTTCTTAAAGTATCTTTTTTTTTTATTAAAAAAAAGAAAAAGTTAAAATTCGTGTAATAAAAGCATTTATAGTAAACAGACGTACTGAGAAAAGTTCTTGAATGACCAAGAATCATCGTTGATGAATTTTGCCCATTGATCAAAGTCCTCTGCAGCACCATACTGAGCCCTATGTGTAACAAAAAATGAGCCATCCCCTAAAATCAATGTAACAGAAATGTTACATTTGAGCGTTGATAGAGGAACCTGGGTATTTTTATTACGTAGTAAGAGTTTGGAGGTAAGATGGAAGAGTGGAAGGGTAAAACGTACATCCTCCTAGAAGTTTTGCTGAGGTACCGCATTAAGAGATTAGTGGGATTACAAGTTACGGAGTGGACGGGTACCTCTGGGCCAGAAGTGAGTTCGCCCATTAACGTGTTCTTGAGGTACGGTCCGCAGCTGCAAGACATGCCTAGATAGCCACAGTCTGGCGAATGTGGAGGGAATTCGACTGAGTCTCAAGGCGGTTCCACTGCAGAAAATCTCGTTACAAACTCGGATGATTATGTAGAGCATCGAAAAACCTTTGGCCTGCCTCCAATAGAAGGACTTTAATTGTTGGATCTTCACTCAATCTTGATGCCAACGCACACCCGGCGGTTCCTGAGACGTATAATAGTTGTTATACCACAAAGAACATAGGATATAGTTTTGAACATACCACCTCCGACGATGATCACGTCGTACGGCTCGTTTCCTCCTACATGTGCAAAGTTATGGATGTATCGTGTCCGCTTCCTAAAGATATAACGTAGGACGAGACCAAGAGCCGCTATCCCCGCAGAACCCAGTATAAGGCGGGAATTCGCGGTGAGCCGCAGTCTCTCCAAGCCATCCAACAAGGCAGTGAGAGTCGGAAAGTTCATGATGATTGTAGCACTCGATAGAAGGAGTTCCAAACCATATATATTTCTGGGAGAGAACGGCGTCAGCTGACGGTAAATCCATAAGAAGATGGAGATCGCATGTGATTGTTATTTAAATTGTAAGCCCAGCGTGTAGATAAATGGCTTTTGCGGGTACCAGAAATGCCTCACATACAAGGTGACGGAGATCAGACTTAGAAGCACTCGTTCACGTCAGGTCGTTGTTCCCGGTCTGCGATTCGGGCGGGCGACCTGTAGACGGCCCTGATTGTGTGTTGATGATCAATATACAAAAGTCTTGTCACTTACAGAAGCTCACAAAGTTGGGAACAATGGTGAAGCGCTGGAAACGGTCGAGAGTGAAGTGCTGCTGTGGCTGTGTCGATTCTCGCGCGTCATGTGGAGAGGGCAACGAGCGCAGCTTTGAGCTCAATTCACAACACCCATCTTGTCTCCATCGCCTCCCATCGTTCTGGATTTGCCTCATCCAAGCCCACGGAAACACACATTTATCTTCTTCTACATCCATCCAATTTCCTCCGGCCAAGGGCGCAACAAGCCTCACCTCAAGTTGCATCCACGCCTCTCCATGGACCACAACGCTACCCCACCGACTAAGGCTAGCCTTAAAGCATGGTGGAACCATTTCACCTTCGTCCAGAAAGCGAAGAAAGAGAATGAGGCTAGGAAACTTGAAGGTGCGCCGCACTTGGCACAGTCCGCCGTTCCCTACATTTTCTTGTTATATAGGCGAGAGTGGAACCGTGTTTGGAAGGCCACTAAAAGAAAGCTTGAAATCTGCAAGTGTTCAGATATCTACCGCCGGCGCCCACGGGGAACTTTACGTGTGGGGTTATGTTCCGGTGGTGGTGGCGAAATGGCATGTAGCCTTACATTACGGTCAAAGTGCTCATTCTTATTCCTTTCGATACACAGCGGGCTGTATCTCAAAGAACATGGTGTGTCATTTACGCTTTTTCTGGTTAATGATTTTCCGGACCAATCGCTTTTTTAGCAACCGAGGTTCCAGGCACGTTTCGCGTCAACGGGTCGAATAAGCGTACACGAGAGCTTCAGGCAAAGTTTGAAACACCTCCGAGAGTGCGTTTTTTATTCTTTCTAAGAGTACTATTCGTGACATCCTGCCGTCCTTTCCCAGTTCGGCAAAAACATAGACTGGAAGGAAGAGACATATACCACGCATGACGTTGCTAGCGTATTCCGACGATATCTGACGCAAATGCCTGTAAATTTATTTTCTTCCACACCTGTTTTTCTTTGACATATGAGCATAGGAGCCAGTAATCCCCCATGATATGTACCACAAGGTATTTCCATCTTCGACTTGTTCTAGACGCACAATTCATTCGTCAACGAAGTTTCGTGATGCATTGGGTACTACGCCACAGCCTTCTTCGATCGCACGATTCTTACTCCAGTATAGCAAAACAGACACACAACCGAGATGATATCATAGCAACGTATAAACGACTAATCAAGCAGATGCCACGACCCAACCAGTACCTTCTGCTCTATGTCCTGGATCTTCTCTCGGTATTCTCGCGAAAGTCCGAGAAGAATTTAATGCCTGCGAGCAGTTTGTATCTCTTTTAAAACGTCATGTCGCCAGCTTCCCGAATCATTCGGTTATCTAGATCTTGCTGTTATATTCCGACCTGGCCTAATATCCCATCCAAATCATGAATTGTCCCCCCATGAGCACTCGCACAGCCAAGCTGTATTGGAATTCCTCATTGAGCATCAGGACAATTTCATGCTGGACATTCCTCCCCCACCACCTAACAGCTTGGGGTCACCATCCGTACTATCCGATCTTGAAGACATCACTGTTGTTCCTAGCTCAGATGAAGAACGGGGAGTTGGGGGCGGGTGGAAGCTAGTCAACAGAGTACGCCCTACGATCCCTCGACGACGAACTACAGCTGAAAGCAGAGGTACATGGTCCCTGTGCCAGACAATGTTTTTTCACTAATGACATTGCAGAGTCTCGTGGAGGGATCATGAACGAAGGTAGCATGTCACCTGTTCCCGAGAGCCCAGGGGACGGGACCCCAATGAAACGGAGTCGTACACTGCCATCACGGAAAAAAGGCCAAGAGGGTGAGGAGCGGGCCCGGGTGTTACGCAAGCAGAAGCGTGCGTCGGCAGCTCAACCTAGCTCAGCCCGAGATGGGGCATTTGATACAATGAGAGGTTAGATCAGTGCAGTGCTCGAAGCCATGTGTTTGTATGATACCCTTGGACTACATGTTTACCCTATGATGGACGCTATTGGACTGCCATGACCTAACTCTTAGCTTACTACCCACCTACTTATATCTTTCCTTATTTAATAAAACATATTAGACTTGTAATTCGGGCTTCGAGGACTCGAAAGAGTGGATTTGGAGTGTTTGTGGCTGCTTTGACTAGCGGTGACGGCTGGTGATGGGGATGCGATGCAGTTGATTTGATGTGACCGGCTGATAATAGGGATGGACTACGGAATTCTGTTCACGCAACACCTGCCCGTCTCTCTCTTGATCTGCGTAGCAATTTCCTCGTGAACTGAGCACGCCGCCTCAATGGCCTACTACCAACCCCGAGCGGGCTCCACATCAGACATGCAACACTACTACGACGACGGTCCTTCCCAGGTCTGCAGCGCTAATTTCAGTTTAGCCTCCTTGTATCGTTACTTAATTTTCCATAGTCCATGCAGCAGACAGGATATGCTCAGAATCCCTTCGACTCCACCAACAACATACCCCTCTCAGCTGCAGGCAGCTCTGCCGCCCGTGGCGGCCCGATGTACACTCAGGCTGCCACTTCCTCCTTGCCCGACGTGAGGAGCCCCTATGGAGCCGCCAACCAGAGCTACAGGCCTTCTGAGTGGTTACAGACGACAGAGAAGAGCAAAAAGCGCTCGAAATGGATTGTATGTCACGTCTCTTATACTTCCTTCTAAGGCTGATTTGTTTTTGTAGGTTATTGGTTCACTTATAGCACTAATCGTTCTCATAGTCATTGGTGTTGTAGTTGGCGTTATTGTGTCGAAGAACAACAAATCCTCATCGTCAGGAAATACCAAATCAAGCAACTCGACGAAGGTCGTTGGTCAGACCGACCCAAACGATCCGAGCACATTTGTGAAGAACGCAAAACTTCACCAGTCGTTCTATGGTATGGCATATACACCAGAAGGCTCACAGCTTCCCGATTGTGGAAACAAACTCTGTGCGTAGTAGCTCCTTGTATACCATCTTTCAACTTACCAAATTATTGCAGCCGATGTTATTCAAGATATACAAGTTTGTGCACTGTTCCTTCAAGATCCCCCATTTTGCCTAATCTTAATTCCTAGCTAATGTCACAATTGACCACTGTGTGTCACAAAGTTTCTAGCTAGATAGCAAATTGTCCCTTATCTATTCCTTTAGCGTATTCGTCTCTATGGAGCTGATTGCAACCAGTCGGCCCTTGTTGTAAGTATCCTTACTTGGCACACCGGGATGTGGTTTAATTATCTGATCCATAGCTTGAAGCTATCCAGCAAACGAAGGTCAACATGAAAGTTTGGCTCGGTAACTATGTAGTAGCCACCGACAATGGGACAGCCTACATGCGACAGCGCGACGTCATCAACGCCGCCATAAAGACCTACGGGACGGACCATATCGGTGGTGTTACCGTTGGCAATGAATTCATACTTAAGTCAATTGTTTCGCTTTCTTCATCTTCATGCACTAATTGTTCTCCCAATAAACAGCTTCGTTACGCAAAACGGCGGAGACCCGAATGATGCTGTTGGAAATGCTGGCGCTGATATTCTCATTGCCAACATCCAAGATACCAGGAGCACGCTCAACGCAATGGGTGTGAAGCTCCCGGTTGGGACCTCGGACGCGGGGAGCTTCTTCAACACAAGAGTGTTGCAGTCGGTTGACTATGGCGTAAGGCCTCAGTTCTCTTGCTGTACTATTGGGCTTTACGTTTCTACTGTAGATGGCCAACGTTCACCCATGGTTTGCAAATGTCAGCGCAGCGGATGCCGCCGGTTGGACGGCCGACTTCTTCCAAACCACTGATGTGGACGCTGCGGCGCTACTTACGAATAAGCCACAGATGTACATTGCTGAAACGGGTACGCAGAGAAAAACTTGGATCGTAGCTTCTGCTGATAGAAGCGTCGCCTAGGTTGGCCAACGGTATGTATCAATCCAACTCACCTTTTTCTTTGACAGCTAATTTTGAATATTCCAGGAATCCTCCGATGCGGGTAACGCAAGCAATGGTCCTGGAACGGCAGCGGAGTCGGGGCTTCAGGTAGAATATTACCCGCAGTTGCTTGGACGGCTCACTCACTTTTCTTAAAGACGTTCTTGGACACCTTTGTATGCCAGGCAAATACTAACGGTACCGGATACTTCTTCTTTGAAGTACGTTACATGATATGTTGCATGTTTTAACACTTATGTATTCCATTACGTACAGTACTTTGATGAGCCATGGAAGGTATTTTGACATTGTGATTCTCCTCTTACAATGTATCGTCATACTGATTTTAATCAGGATGCTCAATTTGGTGGTGTAGAGGTAAGCAGGCCAGGCCTTCAACTATATTTCATCAGGACACTGAGCATCCTTGCATAGGGCTGGTGGGGTCTATTCACATCCAAGTAAGAATTTTATTGTATTTGTGCTTGGGATCATCTCATGCCTTTTTCAATAGTCGGACACTGAAGAACATCAACATACCCAATTGCCAATCTCCCTAAAGAAAGGTGTATCGTGACACAGTTATAGTTCGTATCTATAATTATGGATGACTTTCGTATCACCCTGTTTTCTTCCGCACGTTTTGGGTGATAACACAGCAGCCTATGTCACGACTTACGAGGGCGGAGCAGAGCGATGCCTTGTCTTGTTTATATTTATGCTATGGGCTTAGCAAAAGACTTTTCGTGGGATACCATAGTTTTGGACGGTTTCTGGACAGGATGCATGAACTATATTATAACATATCGTATCTAGTTTGATCAACGAATCGCCTTGTTTAATGATACCGTAGTAACTAGTATTTGTAAGATTTCTAGTGATATGAAAGTGGGATCACACAATGCATAATCTCAGTAGACTTGTCACTGTAGGTTCACATCGTCGTATATTCCGTGAAGAAAGATATGTCGTCAACTATTTTTGTAGGTGAGGCGTTAAAGCATACCACACGGTCATACTAGTAGTAATGCACTCCTGAATCTCATGTTGAAAGACTCAAAGTTCCTCACCCACCGTAACGACGGAGTAGAGATACAGTGCGTTCTAACTTCTGTGAGGTGTGCCACTGTGACTGTAGCATCGGTGTCACGTGCCAATTTTGTGGTCCTGAATCCTTGAGAATGAGATTCCCTTCTTGTAACTTGTTCCCTTCAATAGTCTCTAATGCCTGTGAGAAAGAAAACATCCACGACCCGCCTTCCACAAGCACTGAAAGATGAGCTAAGTGAAGCAGGTAGTACGTAAATTTTGCAAATGTGTGGCATTTAATTGAACATATAATGATAAATCATTTCAAGCCAATGGCAATCATCGAACAAAATTTCACTTAAAACCCAAAATATCTCGTAAAGAGACTCGGAAAGAAGAACGGCTCAAGCGTAAGAAGCACAAGGCGGAGTATTTCTCTGTCTCCGCAGTAAGAAAGCGACCAGCAGAGGAAGAACCGGCGGGATCCCCAACGCGGAAGAAGGTGAAGTACGACGCCCCAACACCATCCACCCCGCCTGTCTCGCCGTCTCAAACTGAGAAAGTCGCACCGCCCACCCGCTCCGTAACTTCTGCAATCAAGACAAATAAGGTTCGAACACCCCTCGAAAAGCTTACCTCCAAGAGGAACGCTCCACGTATCCCGGACCAGAAGGCCAACGAGGAAGATGCGTATATCGCATACCTTGAAGCACAACTCGGTTATGCAACGGGAAAGAAAAACAAAAATTCGGAGGAAGACGACGGGTTGGATGGTATGCAACCCTTAAACGTGCTACCCCATCTAATGTTTTTTTTAAAAAATCTGGTCAGACCTCCTTGACTTTACGGATTCTCTACTTCATCCAGTATTGCAGGTGCGCATTTCAATTCCATATTCGAAGTTTATTTTTGACTAGGCTAAGAACGGGGACGAAATTGAAGACGAGGGAATATATGGGGCATTCAATGAAGGTGATACGCAGCCTGAGGGCAATGTGGTAGAACTCGAAACAAATGAAGAGGAATGGAAAGGTATCACTCAGGTGTCGGAGGATGACGAGGAAGATGTGGCTATGAAGCAAAATGAACCCTCAGTAAAAGAAAGTGGTCAGTGATTCTGAGAATGTTTTGCCTCTACAACATTTTCTATCCCCCTCTTTTCTTTAGCAACTCGCTATATACCCCCGCACCTAAAAAACAGGGAGCCTGTAAACGAGGAGCCTTCGGAGGCAATGATCAAACTTTCTAAACAATTAAAAGGTCTCCTCAATCGGTAGGTGTATTGCCCACAACACGAACATCCTCTAACCTTGTATCAGGATGAGCGAGCAAAACTTAGCTTCCATTCTAAACAGCATTGAGGCCATATATAGAGATAATCGGCGTAATGGTATTGTGGTTGTTGGCTTTGGTGCTCGACCCGGATGCTTAAAATGTTACACAGATGTTACCACGACTCTCACGACGTTGATTATTGACGCAATCGCTTCACATTCTTCCTTGCTGGACTCTTACGTTGTTCTGTTTGCCGCCTTTGTTTCAAGCTTGCACAAACTCGTTGGTATAGAATTTGGTAAGAAGTTTACTTCTCTGATTATGGTGGATTTTATAACAATACATAGCCGCATATTTTGTTCAGACTGTTGTCTCGTCGTACGAGAACTATTACGCCATGTCACAAAACGCTTCGCAAGACGTTGAACCATCAGCAGACCCCCAAGGGCGTGCTATCGGGGCAGGTGGAAAGGAATGCTCAAATATAATCATTCTCCTCTCCGAGTTGTATAACTTCCAAGTCATATCGTGTCTCCTCGTCTTCGATGTAATTCGCGGCCTTCTAGATGGTGGCCTGGGCGAATTTTGCGTGGAATTGTTACTCAAGATCGTGCGAAGTATGAACACTTGCCCTATGTCTTGTCCTCTGAAGTTTAACTTGCCATTCAGACTCTGGGAAGCAACTACGTCAGGACGACCCTTCCGCGTTGAAAGATATCATCCAAATTGTCCAATCTAAGGTATCAGGCACGGGCGAAACATTAAGGTATGCTCTCACTATCGAGTCTTGAGATTTATCGTTTGAGTGTCTCTTTGCATACCAGTTCAAGAACACTGTTTATGATCGAAGCACTGACCAACCTCAAGAATAACAAACTCAAAAGAAATGCCACTCAAAATCAAGGTGCTGAATCTGTAGAGAGAATGAAAAAGTTCCTCGCAGGCCTATCTAAGAAGCGGACTGGTAAGCTGACATTCCAGCCACTTCCTTTTCTAACGTGCCCTGTAGTTCTTGCGCACGAACCTTTGAGAGTGTCTCTTGAAGATCTACATTCTGCCAGCACTAAGGGGAAATGGTGGCTTGTAGGAGCTGCTTGGGGTGGCGATCCCCTCGTTGACAAACAGGCAGCGGTCAAGAAGGCTAAGTTGGTTGAAACTGCCGACCCAGCTGGTGACTTTGGAAAGCTGGCTCGTAAGCAGGGAATGAACACTGACATTCGACGAAGTATCTTTATTGTCTTGATGAGCAGCGATGTAAGGCATTTTGTTCTCTTCAACTTTTCTTACTGAAAAAAAACGTTACTAGGATTATGTCGACGCATGTGAGCGACTATCCCAGTTGAGTTTGACTGAGACGCAACAAAGAGAAATTGTGCGAGTTTTATTGCACTGTTGCGGAAATGTAAACTCTTCTTTGACTTCCACACCCGCATCATAATCCCATTCAAAAATCTTTCCAGGAAAAGTCATACAACCCTTACTACACGCTCGTCTGCCAGCAACTTTGCCGAACATCTCACTCGTACAAGATTACTCTTCAATTTTGTTTGTGGGATTTTTTCCGCGACCTTGGAGAAACTTCAGTTGGGGGTGCAGAAGTCATCAAACATCTTAGAGATGATGGATTTGACATCACAAGTGTATCAACCACTAGGATGTACAACGTTGCGAAGGCGTATGGCTGGTGGATATCGAAGGGTTGTGTGACGCTGGCCATCCTCAAGGTTACAACTACTCGCCAATTAAAATTTGGTCCATGCTAATTGAATGATCGACAGCCCGTTGATTTTACCTCGTTGAAATCGATGACAAAGGAATTCCTCCGAGAGATGCTGACCCAGGTCTTTATCTGCAGCCAGAGGGCCACCCCGATGATTACTTCAAATTCCCAAAATGTTCCTACTACCCAAAATCGCGGTGCGGTCGAGGAGATCTTCGTCAAAGCCACACGTATCGAGACTCTTGCCATGGGACTGGTCTACTTCATATCAGAAGAATTCCCCAATGTGTCAAAGGATGAGGGTGATATGGCAAAGTTGATCAAATGGGCGAGCGGGCTTGCTAAGGAGACGTTACGGACTGGCGTTGATATCGTGCCTACCCTCTAGTTTCAAGTATCGCCGATCTTTTGGAACGCAACACTGGAGACCACGCTTCCCTCTTTACCTCCAAACTCGAATGTGGGGTGTTCTATTCTAGAGCTGTTGTAGTTCAGCATCAGCTCCAACCAAGGGTAGCGAACTTACACTCACTGATACATGAGACGTGTCTCGCCGGTTGAAAATTGTGTTTGAAGTTCTTCATCAGTGAAGTTACACGCTGAACAAGAGGTAATTGAGTGAATTTGTGTTCAAGAACGGATGTAATATAAACGCACAAGTGATGAGGAAACATCCTCCTGGCTTTAGTATTTTGGCAATGCGTGCGGGGTATCCGGCGGCAGGAGACCTTCCGTTCTCATCCTTGACTCCCAGTGCAATCGCGTCGAAGGTCCCTTTATCCAGAATAAGATCCCAGACACCACCTTCTGGACCAGGTTTCATATGTGGCAACAGTGGCGGATCGTCTTGCAAAAAATCCGATACGTTGAAAGTCACATTTTGGCCGTGCTTCTCCGCTATTGATTTGGCGAGCTTCACTGCACCCGCGCTATAGTCTACCCCGCTAAGATGAGATGTAGAGTAGCCAGCTTCGATCAAAGCTAAGAGTAAGGTTCCATTTCCACTGCCGATTTCGACGGTCCAAGGTGTGGATGATGGTGGTATATTGTCTACAGCCCAATCAACCATTCTTTCGACGGTTTCTTCTCCGAACCTAGGCAAGATAAATTAATGCAAATGACGAATAAGGAGATCCACGTACCAAACTTCCCCTTCATCGCCAATCTCCTCGAAGTTACTTATCTCTTCGCCATATACACTGTCCCAGCTGCATAGACCTCGATCAGATTGAATTAGAGGGGTGGGGCATGTGGACGAACTGCTCTTTCGTACCAAGTTTTGAAGGTTGTAGTGAGTCTGCCATGAAGAGATAACCTTAGCTTAGTCATCAATATTCATGACACGGAGGAGAAAAGGATGAAAGCCATATGGTAACGTTCGGGAGAAAGTAATCAGGCCTAGGTGAGCTGACTCTCATTCAATACGTAACAGTCACCTCTCCAGCGGAATGTTTTCCGCCAAAATCAATCATACATAATGACTATTGATGAAGGTATTATTGCATTTTTCCAGCATATGCAACGAAATATTACGACAGGAAAGGACTAACAAGAAACGAGTGGGATAGTAGGCGATTATAGGGTGATACATGATGATATACTGGCACAAGCTAAATCAAGGCAAGGCGGATATCAGTACCCATGCTTCTGCGAATTTTGAAACATACGCATGAGGCCTAGTTTAGCGACCCCTTCCATCCGTTTTATCCAACAGGTCCTTTGCCTCGTTGATTTTACTCGCCAGATATGGTGAGCCACCACGGTCGGGATGGTTTGCGAGCATTATGTGACGGTGAGCATCCTTTAGCTTAGTTCGCAGTTGCGGTCCATCTCTAAGAATTCAAAATAAGCTGGATCAGCGATTCATAGCAACAAGATGCCAACATACTTTAGGCCAAGAATTGCAATAGCTTCCTTCCGATCCATTTTGCCTCTGAATCCTCCTTTTGCCCATTGCTCCGCAGCGCCCTTTCCAAGAAACAAGCCCCTTTTTAGCATAGAACGGCCGAGGACCGCAGCTGCGATAGCGCTGACACCAAGGATCACCGGTGTCGCCATCCCTAATCCCTACTGTGAAGGAGCAGAGACTTAATTTGCCTCAGAGTCGCCGTGAGAGGTTTGAAATTTGTCACGTGTCAGGTGACACACACCCAGAGTCTCCCAAAGGGCGCCAGTCATCATTGAGCTTTGGTGAACTTGTCGACTTTTCCTCCCAACTGCAAGTTACAAGCTGCAAACCATGCGTCATATGCACACAAAGTCGGGCTTATATCCTCCCTGTTTCTCTGTTGAAAGAGTCTACTTGGCGCCAGTGCCTAGTGACTGGAACTCGTACTTCATTTCGGCCAAAACGCGAGTTTTTTGGGCGTTTAAATCTTAACTTCTTCAGTTTCTTACTGTGATCCGCGACGCCGATGTGGTCTTATCACACACGCGGAACAAGCCTGTATATGCACGTTTCCAAGCTGTTGCAGCTTCCTCCCAAACTCTCACCATCCAGCATGGACAAACCGATTCATATTAACCAGAACATCTTCAAAGCACAATACCAACCAATATATGTGGCGGAATACAAAATCGATTCTCTCACAAAGAATGTTTTGGAATCCTTCATAACGAGCGTCGTTGGTGATCGCCTCGGTCTAGCACCCACATATGGGTCCAAATGCTCATTAACAACTCTTGCCATATCTACCCCAACCCAAGTTCTTGTTGTTCGATTCTCAGGAGCCAAGTCCAGCAAAATGAAGCAAGGAAACGCCACTCGTGTCGGACGCACCCTCCTGCAAGAGTTGCTGACTTCATCGCTCCTCAAGCACGCGTTTCAAATGGACAAGGTGGCATCTGCTTTGTATAAGGACGTTGGTATTCGTATAAGCGGGGCACTTGACCTCTTATCCGTAAGCAAGAAACACGAAAGACACTCGGTGGATGCTATGGTTTTCGTCTTAGGTGGCGAATCTACTGTCCACAAGTCAAGAGTCGTCAATTTATTCAAACAGGAGGAGAAAGATACTGGAAATTTTACCGATACGGCGCTACAAGCATGGGTTGCTTGTCAGGCAGCCGCCTTGAAGAATACTTCTCAGTTGTTGGCTAGTAACGTTGCTATTATCAATACTGGTAGTCTAACGGAAACGGTTTGTGTAGTTTTGAGTCTCAAACTTTCCTGGCGCTGACTGTCTAAGTGCAGCACCTCACTGTCATTGCTAATGTCATCAGAGATGCCAGTTGCCTCCTCGCCCAGAAACCCATTCGCATGAAGAATGAAGTTGAAAAAAAATTCACACAAAAACATGGAACATTGGAACTCACTTCAAGCCGCTTCAAGACAAGACTGATGTCTCCTGGCCCAAATCAGGTACACAATAACCTCAGTATTGATGATCCTCTTTTCATAATTTCTAGGTCGTCGAAATCCACACACGCGGGAAACATGGGGGTGAGAAAAAGGTCCTCGGTAAAATCACCAAAGTCAGCGGGCGCGCTGCGTCACTCTCTTTACAAGGACACCTCCTTGAAACTGTCCGTTCCGTCACAACCGTTGGAAGAGAGCCTTTGACACGATCTGAAGCGGCACGAGAAAGAATTACATTGGAAGTGTTACAACAGACAAACACGGTTATGAAAATCCCCTTTGTTAAGCGTATGTGGTTACCGGAAGAGGTGATATCTTGGGCACACACGCCTTCTATGCCTGATCCCATCCCGATATTTTTTCCTTCGTCACGGTCGTTGAACGCTTCCCAGATCAAAGCTGTTACCTCCATCTTGTGCAAGGACAAAGCAAGTCGCATCACTTTGATCCAAGGCCCGCCTGGTACAGGAAAAACCACAGTAATCGCAGCTGCGGTGACTAGCACTATGGCCTCCACCGATACATCACGCACCGTTTGGATTGTAACCCAATCAAACGTTGCAATCAAGAATGTCGCGGAGAAACTTGCCGATATCCGGTTTCTCGATTTCAAAATCCTTGTTTCCAAAGATTTCCACTTTGATTGGTTCGTTTTCCAGCTACCATTCACGATCGTTAGATGACATCTGCATTTTGTCGTATTAGGCATGAGCATCTCTATCGAGATATAGAACATAACCTTATTCGGTCTGATGACTTTGTGGACAATCTTATCGGGACTGAGAGGCTTTTGCTCGGGTCTCGCGTTATCCTCTGTACGCTAAGCATGCTCTCACACGATCGAATGTCGTGGTTCACCAAGATCGCACCTGTGCAAACAATTATCTTTGATGAGGCAAGCCAAATTGAAGTCGGGGATTACTTGCCACCTTTGCATCGATTCAAGCTTACACTACAAAAACTTATCTTCATCGGTGACGACAAACAGCGTAAGTAGTATATTTTCCCTCTCCCCTTTCTCGTGTAAATAGTCTAAGAAACTTTGGAAGTGTCTCCCTACGGACAGAGCGATATCCCAGGACTCCGGAGCATCTTTGAGATGTCGCATTTACGGGGAGGAGCGGTCTTCCTTGACACGCAGTGTAAGGTATATGCGAATACGCGACGACTAAGACTGACCGTTCCTTCTATAGATCGCATGCCCGTTCCGATAGGCAACTTCATATCCAAAGAAGTATATAATGGCCTTTTGAAAACCGAGCATGCCATCAACTCTCCTTCCAGCTGTTGTTTCGTCGACGTTGCTACTGGGAAGGAGGAGAAAGGCGGCAACAGTTGGATGGTCGCCTCGTTTTTTTTTGTCGTGTTGAGTTTTACTCACCCTGACCTTGACAGAATTTCCGCGAAATTCAAATTGCTATCAAACTTGCAATTATTTTCAATGCATTGGGGAAACCTTACCGAATCATCACCCCGTATGACGCTCAGCGCTCCAGACTCGAGAATTCCCTTAAAGAAGCGAAAATTCCCTGGATGGACCGTTGCTTTAATGTGGACTCATTTCAAGGTATGTATGCCAATGTGTGCATGGTTGAATACTTGTAAAAACTAATCTTGACCTTCAGGTAACGAAGCCGACTATATCATACTCTCCACCGTACGATCAGAGAAAATTGGATTCCTGAAGGACCCTCGCCGATCGAACGTCATGCTAACACGGTGCAAGAGGGGTATGGTGATCCTGACCAGCCGCGTATTCGCTGAAGGCATTGCTTCTTCTACACTCCTAGGAAAACTGGCAAAAAATGCTACTTGGGTGTCCGCGGGGAGTGTCGTCAACGGCAGTTTTCGCCCAAAGACTTAAATCACAATTGAATTTCTTTAGTTGAAGAGATTTGTGCCAGTAGTAGTTGATGTTTTTCTTTGGACAGCTGACCTAATCAACACCTTTCTTTTTATCACAACATGCACTGGCGTGCCACTGTGTCTGATATTAATACTCTACTCATGTCACGTAAGCTTCGACCGTACACATTCCCTTCCACTAGCTAGCTTAAGCGCCTCGCTCTATGGAGCCCCCCACGCAGTCCTCAAAGCCAATCGCAACCCTCGCACCGACCGTCGTCGATAACGCACTTTTTGGCACGACAAGGATACCCATAGTCAGAGTTAGCGATGGGGCCCTGAATAATAATTCCTTTCATCATTTTAATCGGTCATTGCCTCTCGGTTTATCGCCTGGTTACTCTTTGACTGGACAATTGATCGCACTCGCCATCTGCGACCAGTACAACTGCACGATGGTCGATCTCCAGCCTATAAGGAATGAAAGTGATCTTACATACTTGCAAGAGCTACTGTGTCAAGACACCACTGAGCTGTTCGCGTTCGACATGGGTCCTCTTTGCTTGTCGCTCTATCACGATGTCGGATTACGCGTTACGAATGCGGTTGATATCCAGTCTGCTCTCCAAGTCTTTGCTGGCGACAGGAAGCCGTTGACAGCCATCAAGGAGATCCTCGGGTCTAACACAGTTTCGGTCATGGAACAGAACATCGCCAATCTGTTCAAGAAGCTGGACTATGGCCCCACCGACCGTAAGGACTGGGTGATGCTCGCACAGCGTGCTTGGATCTCGCAAGTCCTTGCCTGGTATGAAAATGGCGCAGAGACTTTAGCTGGGGTTACACGGATCGACACATTGAAGCTTTCAACGCAGGTACGAGCCCGCCGTACCCCCAATACTCGCTTCGTTAATTCAAATCTCATACTAGGATTTGATGATGATTGCCAAACTTGCGAATGATACGCTTCGCCAAGATTTGAAGAGGCCAGGCTCCACTAGACACCAAACAAACACCACTCTCAATGGTTCTGATCCAGCAACGATTCATTCAGAAATATACAAAAACAAACTTCGCTTTGATCAGGTATTGTACAAGTTCTCTTTGTTACTCTTGTATATTGTTAAGTGACGACGAAAACACAGTCTGTCAAGATGGTTGTATCCAACTCCGATGGAAGTAAATATACGATCCCTGGACATGTTACTTCCATGATGGGCAGGTCAGGAGCATTGGTTACAGAGCGACCCCTGAACAAGAATATCACCATTACAAGTGTCACGTCCACTGGTCGTGATGGCCCGACTACAGCTGAAGCTCAACGTGCTGCCATCATCCTTCGTGCTCTGCAGGGCTATGATGTACTCAAGAAGAGCATCTGGGTAAAGAACATCTGGTTATCAGAAGAAAGTGTGGATGAACCTTTACAGTGGCCATTGTCATGGTCTGAAGCACCCCCACCTCACTTAATTGCACCAGATGATCCATCTGGGGTTCTCCAGCAGCTTAATGATTCCCAACAGGATGCTGTCAACACCATGCTGTCCTCCCTTGACTCTCATCGCCTTACTATCATACAGGGGCCACCTGGTACTGGAAAGACTTCTGTGATTGCCGCATTTGTTCTCATTGCTATTGCCTCACAGTTTGATGGCATCTGGCTTGTAGCTCAGTCCAATGTAGCAGTCAAGAATATTGCTGAGAAGCTGATTGCTGTTGGATTTGAAGAGTGGAGGCTTCTTGTTTCCAGAGATTTTATATTTGAATGGTAATGACCCATTTATTTTTGGTACAATCAGAAATTCATTATTTCACTAGGCATGAACACATCTATGAGAAAGTCAAGCACAATGTCATTCGCTCAGACCAGTTCATGAAGTTGAATCCACGTATCATCAAAGGCTGTAAAGTGTTCCTCTGCACTTTAAGCATGCTTTCAAATAGGCACATCACAAGATTCACCATGCATAATCCTATCAAAACTCTTCTTGTAGATGAAGCAAGTCAGATTGAAATTGGTGATTATGCAGCAGTGTTGCCAGCATGTGAACATTTACGCAAGATGTGCTTCATTGGTGATGATAAGCAATGTAAATTTTTTGAATCCTTCCTTCAACTCTTTCATTTATCTGTCATGATCCTTCTAGTACCACCCTTTGGACAAGAAGAATTGAAAAATCTTCAAAGTATCTTTGAAGTGTCCCATTTACGCTCTCGTACCAGTCTCTTTCTTGATACCCAATGTATGTTCATTTCAGATCTGAATGCTGCTTGCATCTAATTTTTAATCATAGATCGCATGCCACCACAAATTGGAGATGTTATTTCAGAGTTAGTCTATGAAGAGAAACTCAAATCCAATCCCAAACATCCTATCACCCATGCAACTCTTGCTTGTCGTTTTATTGATGTATCTGGCCAAGAAGAGCTGAATGGTAATTCCTATATGGTATGTCCTAGTAGTACCCCTTTTTCTGTGTTAGTCAAATGGTTAATCTCTCCATTAAATAACAGAATAAGGCTGAGTGTGATACTGTCATCAAATTGGCCTCCCAGCTCCAAGAGAAACAGAAGGCATATCAAATTATAACTCCATATGATGGTCAGCGGAGCCTGATTGAAGCTGAGATGATTCAAAGTCCAGGATTGGATTGGAAGAATAAGTGCTTCAATGTGGATTCTTTCCAAGGTCTGTCAAGGTCTTATTGTGGCTATTGTATTGAAATTAATAAAGCATACAGGAAACGAAGAAGATTATATCATCATCTCTCTTGTTCGATCTCAAGAGCTGGGTTTTCTGGTCAACTTGCGTCGCACTAACGTGATGCTTACTCGCTGCAAGAAAGGAATGTTTATTGTATGCAACCGTACATTTTTAAACCGTAGGGGTGCTAGCACCTTGGTTGGTGGATTGGCACAGAAGATGGGGGAAGAAGCTTGGCTAAAACTAAAGGACTTGGAGGAGGGAAATTTCTGAATAGGTGAATATATCTAGTCTACTGTTTGGGTAACCAGTCATGCTCTATCAAGGGTGGAAGGGGATTCTGAACTGTGTAGCCATGATTGTGCAATTCACTTCACTACCTTAACCACTATATGCTAGAGTATGATGAACTTACTCAAACTGTCCTTTGATTGAATTAAGTCTGGTATCAACACAGTGATCTATGTAATCTAAAGAAGGGGTGCAATGATATGACCTGTGGTATCAGGAGATGAACAAAGGACTCTCATTTCCTCTAAGTTTTCTACAATTATTTGCTTGAATTTATTGGTGGAGGTTAGTAAACTTGAAAACTTGGATTCAACACCAAATTTGATCATATCAGGTGCAGCAAGATCTAGTGAGTATGTCAGCTAGTTTGGTTGAAGGGAAAATGCAGTGGACACACAATTGATGCCATATCCATCACTGTAAGAAGCACCAAAACTGTATTGTAAAGTCATCAATCAGTCAGGCCGGATACATTGTTGAGACAGTAACCACTTGCCCAGTTCCCCTGAACAAATGTCCTGCACTCAGCCCACTAGTGCTGAGCTTCCACTGTTGGCTCCGCTCAAATAACTCGTCTTCGAAGAAATATGCCTGATCACCTTCCAGCGGACGTAGCATCAACCGAAGACCAAGGAGGTGCCGGTCAATACCTTTGCCTGTTGCAGCTTCCCGGGTAAGGCGGGTGTGTGTCTGGATTGCGCGCTGCAAAGCTGTGTATCGAGCCGCTACCTGTGACGAAAAAGGAGTAAGACAGGCTTTGTGGAAGGGATAGACTGAGGAAAGGAAATTTACGGTGGATCGCGAATCAACCATAGCTAGCACCCACGCCCTACTGTCTCTCGTAAAAGTGCGGAGTGTCTCAGTCCTCCCGTTCTTGAACATGCGGGTAAGCACTGTCTCGTATGTTGCAGTGAACTCTTCACGAGTCTTGTACCATGCCAGCTGGAGAACCATTTGGATGTACGCGTCTGGCGATAACTTTGCTGGGAATTTGCGTTTGGGCCATAGGCATAGGGTATCCAAAGATATTATGAGAAGACATACCAACGCCCTTGATCCAGTCGGTTCCGTAACCTTCGAACCACAAAACGCTGTCGTCAGAATCCTCGACGATCTTCACTGCCCGCTCATGTGCAGCAGTACACTCCCTTCGGATCTTGTCGTCCGCCACCCAGTCCAACCGCTCCACCACTCTTGGTTGAGTGTCGTACGGTGGGCCGTCAAATACGGTACCATCGACGCCTTCCACGATCCCATACTCAGCTACAATGCTAGGCACGAGTGCATCACACGGCGAATGCTCCCCTGTGGCGCCAGCGCGTGTGGATGGATCAACGATGAGGGTAAAGGGCTTGTCGTAAAACCTATTTGCAATGTTGAGTTCATGTGCCCGAATGGTGTGAAGATGTGCGTCTAAAGTCTGCTGGGTAATCCCTCGAAGGCTGTGGGATGCCCGGGGGGTAGGAGGAATTGTATGTGTCGTGTGGTCGAGGCTCAGCCCCATGACCGATGAAAGCATTGTGTGATAGGTGTTTTGATTTATTGGGTCGATGGAGAGCAGGTATTGTTGGTTCTGTGAAGTTAATGAGTCCTACATTTGTTATGAGATTGGCAGGACATACAGCAGCCCAGCAATCACGGTCATCTGCACTCAGGACTCCGACTGGTAGAGCGGTTTCACCTTTTGCGAGACGCTGCTCGACATCCAGTACAGCGGCGCGGATGTGGCACAGTATCTCACGAGGTGACATTAACTTGGGTATATCGCTGGAGGGGTGATATACGGGGACGGCGTAGAACCAATTGTGAACGGAAAGTAACAGTTTTCTGGCGTCCGGTGAACCAGGTGGTGGAGGTGAACACATGATGTCACAGAAAGGGGCAGGTATTCGACCAATATTGAACATTTTTGACGTACTTTGGCGAAGCCATATTCCTGAAGCAATAAATGAGCTGGAGGACAGCTAATCCAATAAATGACACACCTGTCCGAGTAGTGTCTGGATGAAGGTCTCCCCTGGAACAGTTGGAAGGCTTAATACACAGCTTACGAAACAGAGAGAGGTACGGACGTAGCAAGCTGGTCCTTGAAGTCCAGCACACGATGAACTAGCCAAGCAGCTCTCCTCATCTGCCACAATGTGATGCCAGCTCTGCTGTCACTTGACTCGCCCGTCAAGGCGCCTTGAGGTATTAGGTCATCATCATGGAATGCAAGCCACCAGTTTGAGTTGACGACCAGCGGTGCCCTCCACTCATAATAAGCCTTGTTTATCCAAAAATTGTCGTCCAGCCAATTGTTTGGCGACACTCTATCGAGTGCTTTGTTGAGCTGAGTAATGGAAATTTATAGGTGCGCGGAGTCAGACGGACCGAGAAGTCTTTCTTGGAGAGTCCTTCCGATTCCAGATTCGAATGCCTCGACTGCCTTGGCTCTAAGCGCGTAGGAAGTTTTGTAGGAAGCCTTGCCGAGTCGCTCATCCTCGAGCATGAAAGGCTCGAGCGAGGCCAAATATCGGTCCAATGTCTGGCGAAGGTCTGGGACGGGGAGACGAGGGAGCATCGCGCGCACTTTTGACGGCGGAGAGGTAGAGAAGTTGCGAATTTGAGCAAAGCGCTGTCGGAGCATCGCGCAACCAGTAAATCCAATCTTTCGCTATGAAAAAGAAATTCTCACGTGATGTGAATCTAATCTAATCTATGAACACACGCCAGGGGCCAAAAGTTGTGCATTGTTCTTTCAGCTTTCTTTCGTACTCTCATGCACGTCCCTCCACGCGTCACCCAGTGGGTCGAAAATAATTACAAGAGACCACGTGTAGACCCAGTGAGTTTCACTATTTTCAATCACGATTTGGTTCTTAATTTTGTACAGGAATGGCTAAGCGATTGCTACGACTGGCTTACAACTCAGGCAGGGCATGACCCGGACAAGGACTTTCAGAAGCTTGTGGATGCAATTGAATACCAGATCCTTGAATCAAGCTTCCGCGATTCCATGGTCCCAGGGACAGGTCTTCCTGCCAATGCCACTGCAACCACAACCTCCACTGTACTCGAAGGAATGCAGGTACTGGTCGAAATCGCGTCGATAACGGAAATGGGGCACAGTGCTTTCAATTTGAATCAGGTTAGACTTGCGAGAGAAGAGCGAATCAAAGAAGGAACCGTCGAAGACGGAGAAGGCGAAGGTGATATTGATGTCGCTGGTGAAGGTCCTATGCCAAAATACCCAAGAGGCACGCTAAAATTTGAACTGACGGATGGAGTGACAATCCTTCCCGCAATGGAATATCGTCCTCTTCCAATGTTATCTTTGGAAAATACGCCGCTAGGTTTCAAGGTTGAATTACTACATCCCACATGAAACAGACATTAACCTCAAAGCACCTACTTTCAGATGATCTTAAAGGATGTACGAATTCACCGTGGCCTTGCATATCTGGAGCCCAAATGTGTTGTAATGATTGGTCACAAGACAGACGACCGCGAAGACAACCGTGCGGCTGACTTTGCCAGAGGACTCCGTACTCGAATGGGGTGCGTGTCACATAAAAAGACCGAGATGAGCCATAACACTTTCTATTCTACAGATTACCAGAACCCGACCCTACAGATGAGAACGATGCAGCACCAGTCCCAAACACCCACCCGCAGCCAACACCACCTGCCCCAGCAGTGATACGGTCTCCTTTACGCGATATCTCACCACCGCCATCGCCGCCTGTAATGTATCAGAGTAATGACGACGGAGATCTAGAGAACAGGCGGCGGCGGGTTCCAAACCGCCATCCCGAACCAGATCTCTCGACGCCCATTGAACGCGTTATCAGGCCTCCTCCGAGCAGATCGATCGCCACGACGTCCTCATACTTCTCAAACTCGATCGCATCGGGGTCTGGTTCAAGCTCCTCTCAAACACTGGTCGATTCTACTGCACCCATGATGTCCGTCTCCCCTACCCTCTACGAGACCAGGCGCCCACTTAATATTGCATCACCACCCCCATCACCACGCCCAGAGGACGAAAGCTTCTGGTCCGACGATCACGAAGATGAGAATCAACGTGCGTCCCTTTCTGGTGAACAAGCCTTCATCCGTGACTTTGGCAACTCAGCCATGAAATTTTTAGCGGAATTGTATACGGTGAAAAATAGTGGGATTACCGCTAGTACAAGTTCTAGGACGAGCACCAAAACAACCTCGAGCGCCAGTAACCGAAAAAATTATGGGACCCGCACGCACACCACGAGGAATAGTACCACCATCATTGCGACTGACAACGCAGGAGCTTTGGACAAGGGAAAGAAAAAAGCTGGGTTCAGCATCAGCTCATCAGATGAGTTTGATGACGATATCGAGTTTGACATGGATATGCTTGCAGGGCTGGATGCTATCGAAGCTACGATGAACGCCACCGACGATCTTACAGCGCCTCCCACCTCCACGGTGGCTATTAGCTCCTCTGTAGGTGACGCAAGTACACAATCCTTCATGAACCGCGCTACCGTGCTGCGGGCGTCTGCGGAGGTAATCACAATCGAGGACGATAGCGACCAAGAGAATAAGGAGAATTTGCGCGTCCCAACGAGACATGTCCGGAGGCGGGTAGACAGCGTCGGTGCAGGTCTGACCACAACCCAAGCGCCTTCAATGCCAATGGCTAGCCAAAGGATGAGGAATCCCGGACGCCCTGCGATCCTTGCTCGAAATGCCTCGGATGTCATCGACCTGTCGGATTCAGAATGAATAGTTTAAGAGGGCCTGGCCTGGATTCTTGAGGATATTCAGAACTGGCAGAGGCGTAATATTGATGTTACATTCATATGGGTTCTTGGGTTGTATATGCAGTTAGCTCCAATAGCAGACGAAGAATGCTACTCAACCAGTTGTATTGATATGGATGTGAGAGATGGACAATAGAGAAGAATCATTGAATTTGGAAGTCAAGGTAGTGTGGGGAGTCAAGGTTCAATATTACACATAAAAAATGTTTTACATACAAAGATCTAACGCCGGGAGGCGGGGGAGAAAAGAGGTCATCCAAGAATTGCGACTTTGGATTTCTTCTTCTTTCTTGTATCCTTACTGAAACTGCGCCAGCTGTCTACACGCTGCTCCCTAGTATCTGTAGAAGGTACGTCGGTTGTAGTGACCAAAGTTAAGAAGGTGTAAAGAGGACGTACCCTCCCACTGCTTATCTTCCACTGCCTTTCGTTTCTTCGTAGCTATCTCGTCATCTTTCTTCTTTGCCTCCAAACCCTCGTTCGCTAGATTCATCTTGATAGCCCTTGGGAGAGAAGTCAGTTATATAAGATACGCCAATAAACATAAACTTGCTTTCTCCGTCGCACTTCCTCGTCAATGAGAAGTTCTTTAGACTGCAATCGCAATCTGACCTTGAACGGGGGCTCGATGCCCCTGAGATTTGGGTCGGTATTTGGAGTAGAAGTGGGAAGGTTGAGTGCTTTCAGGATGAGCGAGCGGGCCTGGTTGATAACTGCGTCTAGATTTTCACGCTTGTCCTTGTCTGTAAGTTCTGACTCGGCCTAGGGGGTTATTAGTTAATATATGTATACGAAGGGCAGATGGGGTATGTTTCATACTTTCTTGAGAAGATCAAATGCTTCTGGTGCACGAGGGTGTGGGGTTTTGTCAGGATGGATGACTGAAAACGAGGTGGTCAGCCAACGAGGGGTGCAATCATGAACTGGCAACACACATAACGATAGTTGTCTGTACCTGCGCTTGACTTCTTCTGGAGTAGAAGTCTCTTCTATATCTAGAATATCGTATGGACTAACGGGGGGAAAAAGTCAGATCCTATAGTACTAGGCAGGGTAAATAACATACTTGAACTTGAACGCCTTCAGGATTCGCTCGACCTCGACCTCTCGGTTGAAGGCAGAGGCCTCGCGACTGAGGAGTTTTTCGAGCTCTGCATCGCTGACAGTCGAGACTGGCTCTGGCTTGGATGACGAGGACGAGGGAGTAGCCGACATGGGGGAGGTGAAGTGAAGATGTTTCAGGCACGTGCATTCATCTTTTGACCAGGCCATGTCCCTTCTCCAACGGACATGCCAGTCATTTGCGGCCAGACCACTTGTCCGTCCTTTATTTTCCTTTGGTACTGCCCACTGATCACCGAGGAAGGATTTATAGCTCTCTAAACGTCGAAACGTGACCCTACCAAGTCCAACCCTTACTTTTGCGCGTCCATGTCGCAAGACTTCCACCCAGGTGCCTCCACGGCCGGACCCAGAGCTTCTCCATAAGCTATCTCTCAAGGCTCGGCGGGACGCCCAAGCTACCAAGAATAGAGGACTTCTAATGTATACGTCCGCAGTGGTATGTCCCAGTTCAACCTCGTGCCGTTGTTGGCCTTATATCTCTCCAGATTATTTTCGCTGTGGGTGCGAGTTACGCTGCGGTTCCGCTTTACCGCATGTTCTGTGCTGCAACTGGATTTGCCGGGACGCCCAAGGTTGGGACTGGCCGCTTTGAACCGGAACGTCTTGTGCCGGTGGAGGGCGCTCGACGGATAAAAGTCCACTTTAATGCAGATAGGTCAGAACAACTCCCTTGGAAGTTCACCCCACAGCAAAAATTTGTCAATGTCCTTCCTGGGGAGACTAGCTTGGCGTTTTACAAGGCAAAAAACCAATCCGACAAGGATGTAATCGGAATTGCGACATATAACGTTACACCAGATCGAGTACAGTTTCTCCAAGTGGGACATGTGCCTATGGAGGCTAATATCTTCAATAGATTGCCCCCTATTTCTCTAAGGTTGAATGCTTTTGCTTCGAAGAGCAGAGGTTACTCGCTGGGGAAGAAGTAGACATGCCCCTATTGTTCTTCATTGACAAGGATATGTTGGAAGACCCTGCCTGCAGAGGTGTTGAGGACGTTGTTCTATCGTATACCTTCTTCCGGTGTGCATCACTTTGATTACAACTTGCTTGGTTGATCTTCATGTCTTATGCATTACAGAGCGCGGAGGAACGAGAGAGGACAGCTGGAACCTGACGCTGACGAGGAAACTATTCAAAATTCACTTGGCTTTGGGGGTTATGAGCATGTACCGAAAGCCGAGGTCCGCAATGCTCAGCCTACAATATCTTCCCAAAGCCACATAGATAAATGATAATACAAAATTAGATGCGCATAATATAACCCTCCTGCCTTTAGTTTAAGATGTTTCATACTGTTCTGCGTCACGCGGGTCGTTTTCAGATATAGACCATCTGGGTTTAGGCCTTGGACGTAGACGAGCAGCAACAACGGGATCCAGGGGTATTTCTACAAGGCGCAACTCCTCCCTCATTCCAATTTCTTCATCTTCATCGTCAGAATATAGTTTCTTGGACCGTGAGGACTGGGCCCGCCCTTTCCTCTGCGTAGCGCTAGCCGATGTTGCGTGAGATGTCTTGGCTTTTCCTTTACTTTTTGCTGTCGTCTTTGGCCGCTTCTTTGCAGGTGCTCGTTTCTCTTCATTTTCTATGTCTGATTCCGGCGAAAGGCTCACAGAGGCTCTCCCGCGTTTTCGGCGGAAATCGTCAACTACGTTTTGTAGGCGTTTGCTGGTATAAGCCTGACGTTTCTTGGGCGCATATGTACCACTCCCAGTAGACATATCAAAGAACTCGTTCAAGTTACTTTGCTTGTTCAAGGCAGTGGACTAGTACATATACACGTAAACTCAACCATGGTACTTAATGAGATTGATATAACTTACCTCGCCGCGTTTGTTCATTTTCTGTATAATTGGAAGCATAACTTCATCGACCTTTACCTGGCCCCACCCAATTTCCGTTCTGAGAAAGCTGTTGAAGAGTAAGTCAGGCTGTGGGAGCGGACAGGCGACATAACTTACGTGCGGAGGGCGTCTAGGTCAGGCATTCCCCATTTAAACGGCTCTTTTGAACTGTCAACAGTGGGGTTATAGTATGCTTCTCGCTTTATCTGTTGGTTAGCCACGGCCTTGTGAAAGGTAGATGAATGGTGCTCACTACCGCCAGGTTCGGCCAATCCTCAGCCAGGTAGAGATCCTTGAATTTCTTTTTCTTACGCCATGTCAACTGGGTAGAGCTGTCGGGGTTTAGGAAAGGTAACTCACAAACTGTTTCCGGAATTTCGATTTATTGTCTTCGTCTTGGTCTTTTCCTGTTTGTACCTTCTTCCACCACTCCTTAAACTTGAGCAGCCCATCCTCGCCTGGAAACTCTTTTAAAAGCTCCATCGCAACAACTGGACCTACACCGGGAAGGCCATCCGTGTAGTCACTTCCCAGAAGATATGCTAAGCGGACCAGGCTATCTCGTTCCAACCCAAGATCCCTACTGAGGTCCGAAAGGAGGAAACACTCGACGGTTTTTGATTGGTTAAACATATTTTTGAAGACACGTTGGGCACCAAAGAGAAAAACGTCCGAATCGTCCGTGATCACACCGTCGACAAGACCCAAGGTCACTAGTTCTGCACACTGCGCTTCAGCCTCCATAGGAGCCGTGATATAGGGGATACCAAACAGCCGTAACATTGCCTGGGAAGCAGAATCTATGAGAATAGACCGTCAGCGTTACTGAGACATTCGCGCACCATGATTTGGTTGATCATCTGTTGGGTGATGTCCTCAGAGTCTCGCATAGCTGCTTTCCTCTGCTGGTTCAAAATTTTTATCTCATCATCAAGCTCGCGTCGAACATCCTCGATATCTTTGCCTTTGACTTGGGACATAAATCGGGCGTATTCGCCTTCTTCCTCGTGGGCTATCTCTTCATCAATACCCCAGCTTTGTTGGGCAGGTGGCTGCAGAGCTGTTGAGCTGGCTAGTCCACCAAAGGGAGAAGGCGATCGAGACCAAGGGATAAGCTCCTCAGGATCTTCTTCTGGAAAGCGAATGAAAGGAGAAGATGCAGCCATGTCATGCTGTTGATTGACCATATCATCTGCGATTGGTTGGCTGTTGTCCTTCGGTTGCTGCTCAACTAGAGAGGACACCGCCGACAATTTTGATTGAGTGTTCACTTCATCAGCTATAACGTTGAGCTTCGGACTAGCTACTTCCGCTATCTCGTCCTCTGAGCCTAAGTACAGTGGCTGTTCAGAGACCATCGTCCCCACGGTGGAATGAGACGGGGTTTGACCTCCATTTGAAGTGACGATATCGGACGACAATTCTTCTGCCGCGTTGGTTTCCAATAAGACTTCTTCCATCTCTCCATCAGATTCGGATTCCACTGATATAGCAAAGCTCGAATCCACGATTGGCTCAAGAGAAGAGCAATTCAACTCAGGTAATGCATCTTTAACTCGTGATGATTCTGCGGGCACTGAGACCAGAGTATCTTCGTGCCATTCGGGAGCAGGTGAGGGGCAATCCTTTGCACCGAAGTCCAAGTGCGAGATTTCACGAGGACGCGAAGCTTGGTCATGCGTTGCTTCAACATGCAACGAAGAAAGAAGATTAGGCCGTCCGAAAAGTGTTGACGCACTTGGCGATGCTTGATGTAGATGGGGCCGCATGGGGCCAGTATTTGCAAAGGATAAAGCTGTTTGGAGCCTCGAGGGAGATTTGAATGCGAAGTCATTATCATCTGTTGCGGGTAGTATGGAAGCACGTGGATTCACAGTGTAAGCCAAAGTTTTATCTGATGAGAGTCCTAATGATGACGGTTCGCCACAAACATTCATGTCGTGTCGTGTATTTTCGAGAGATTCATGGATTGCGAGTGCGAGTAAGTCGTCCTCGTCATCGGATTGCTGTAACAAGGGCAACTCTTCCACAAGATCGTCATCATCGTGAAATTCAAATAACGGTTTACTTGTCGATTTCCTATTTATGAGGGGTTTTGGTGCTGAGCCATGCTTGTTTGATCTGTTTCCGATAGCAGATAACGCCATGGTCTGCTGATATTCACGAAGGTCTGGGTCGGGAGCCACAGGTGCAGATCTGTTTAAATACTACTGTCAGAGAAACCGATAAGTAGATGAACGTCCTTACATTGGAACCTCTTCCATCTCCTCTTCGCTATCTTCGTCACTGACATCCTTGTCGTCCCGGTCGATTTCGATAGGCTTTTGTTGAGTTCCGTCGTCCCGGATTCCCAGAATCCATCCCCCGCTTTCCCCTTCGTTCTTCATCAAAACATACTCTTTATTTCTCTCGCTTGCAACGCGAACAGGTATAGAAATATGAGCACTGCCAATACTGTCGGTTGTTGTGAGAAGTTGCTGTGTTAAAGTGTTCCTTTGACGAAGGTTCTTTATCTGTTGCTTAGAAAAGTCAAGTGGGGTAGGAGCGTTTCTCAGCATCTTCTGCAGGCGTGCGTAGGATGTTTGGCGCGATCTGAGCCGTAAGTCTCCCACTATCTCATACTGGATTTCAGTTGGAAGCTCGCGAAATGCAGGGGACGTGACATCAAAGTCTTCTGGACGCATTTCCTCAATGAAGGCTCGAAGTTCATCCTCAGTGGCAAGCCTGGGATCTGGAGCTGTCGAGCGGGTGGCCATTGCAACTGTAGCCTCTAAATCAACTTCAGGAAGTTTATATGGGTCATGATCATAAAATTTGGGCTTCTTTCCCGACGGAGAGGGATTCGTTTCTATCTTCCTAGCATGAGTCTTCTGCATCGAAGACTCGACGTCTTCGAGATACACGGTGTTGTCATCCAAGACAATTTGTTTTCCCTTGCCTTTTGAAGTATCACTGTAGGAGTCCTGTTAGAGAAAATTTGTCAACAGTGCACCAATTAATACTCACCGGGGGGAGGCGTTCGAGGGATCGGCATGGTTGAGAGCTTCACGTCTCATTTGAGCAGCAAGTAATTTCTCCGCCAGTTTGGCATGACTGGCTGCGGCGCCACTCTTCTTCTCTCTCCTTCCCCTCTAAAAGATGAGAATTAACGGCATCGTACACCAGACGGTATATATGGGAACGTACCAATGTATTTTTCTTCATGATTGGCGCTCCACCATCGAAGACAAAGACTGGCTTGATACCATAGAACAGTAGCTTAGAAATGCGACGCAAAAACCCCAGAACGTGGGCGTTGACGAGGACGCGACCGTCTTTATCTCTCATGGTTGCCTGAAATTGGTAAAGCCAGATACTTGAATCAATAGCCATCGTTTTTCCCTCCACCGTCTCCAGCCTGAAGGGTATTGAATTTAGTGGTAAAGACAGAAGGTATAAGAGCAACGAACAACACCGGGCGACCAACTGGCGACAGAAGACTCCATAAGGACTTCACACCCATCGTACTTCAACGATATCCACATGAAATAAGGGCTGAGTGCAGAGTGACTACTATTATTGCAAAGTGGAAAACAAATCCTAACAAATCATTAGTCCGCATAAGCGATTACGTAAATCCAGAATAATGCAACTATTGAGTCCAAGCTGTACGAGTACGTATCATAAACAGACTGAGAGGTATCGAAAGCGAGCCAAGATTTTAGATGGATCAAGTTTGTCGTTAAGGCTTCGGACTGCCGGAGCGAGAAGCTGGTCCACTGTCGGTCAGTCGAGCTAAAGGAGACCCTTGCCGTGCTGGTGAGCTATTGCGAGAGCCTGACTGCTGTCCCCCGAAACCAGCAGGAGGTGCGAGTCCTTGGTCATTTATGTTCGGAGGGAAACGCGGGTCGAAGGTCGACATGCCTGTCATTTGCATGCCCATAGGTGGCATTTGACCCATCATACCCATACCCATCATTGACATGCGAGGGTCAAATCCCCCCATAGCACCACCAGTCATAGTAGGATTGAGAGGTGGCGTTCCTCCACCACCATCTCCCCCAACTTGTGACCCCGCTACCGAGAATGCCATCATCGCCTGTTGATAGGCCTGGGCAGCTTGCTGAGCAGCAAACATCTGTTGTGGATTATACCCCCCCATCATGCCTGGAAACCCCATTTGGCCCGTCATCATGGGGGCCATTCCTCCACTAGTCATCATAGGCGACATGCCGCCACCGGTCATCATCGGATTCATACCCATCATCATCGGGTTCATCATCATCATCGGGTTCATGTATTGTGGAGGGAATTGACCACCGTACATCGAGCCGCCCTGTTGGATCTGGTCCAGCTGTTGCTTCTGGTGTTCGTCGAACCGACGCTGTCTGTCCTCGGCCATTCGCTTTTCCCTTTCACGTTCGGTCAATGCAGCACCGACACCCCCTTCGCGCTTTCTCTCCCTCTCATGGGCGGTGATCGCACCTAGGAGGCCCATTTGCGGAGGCGGTGGTTTATTTGGTACATTAATGAGGGATGCACCGGTTTCACGAGCCAATTCTTCTTGTCGCTTCGCAGATCGGTCTTGTTTGTCTTGCATGCCCGCCGACAAAAGACCTTGAGGGGTGAATGCCTTTGTCATCGCCTCAGCTGGTTCTAGTTGGACGAAAGTATCATTGTTGCGCGAGGGCTCCATATTGACTGGACGTCCAGGCTCTAAGACTTGGCTCCAAACAGATTGACGAGCCGTACCGGGTTGGGGAAACTCTGCCTGGGTCCGAATTTGCGTTCCATCATGGTACACGCGGGGAGGAGTTGCTCCCGAATACTGGTCAGAAGGCATTCGCCGTGGGGGTGGATTGTACTCTTCCGCTAGATGAATATTCTTATTAGGCGTCTGTATAGTAAGTATTGGATAATGTAACTGAACTCACGATAATTCTGATTTCCAGGGATCTGTGGTAAGGTCCGAGGTGGTCGCAAATGAGAATACTGTTCCGGAGTTTCCTCGCCGAGTGGCTGGTGGACTTGTCGCAGATTAGGGTTAGAAGAATTGAACCCCGAACCGTGCTTGTTTCCCAACGCTGGTTCAGTGTCTGAGTCCACATCTTCCTCGTCGTCCTCGTCTTCCTCGTCTTCCTCGTCATCGCTGCTCTCATTCCAGGTTCCCGCGATTCGTGACTTCCGTTTCCCGTTGGCTCTGCCAGGCTTATGTACAGCGGCATGATGCGCAGCTTGCTGGGCCTGGGCCTTGGCTTTGCGTTCTGCAGCCTGCCTAGAAGGTGCGAAAGACGATTTGAATTGGGGTGGAGCTTCGTTTCTCACAGGCGTTGGCGATGGAACTTTCACAGAACGGATACTCGGGGGCTCTACATTAGTCTGTTTCGGGGAGGCAGGTTTGTCCTCAGTGGAAAGGTAAGACAAAGCTGCGAGGGCATCCAAATCCGGATCCTCTGCTGAAAGGGATGGCCGAATTTGCCCGGCATCCATGCTGGTTGAGGGTTCTTGCTGGCCCTCACTTTGCGTTCCCTCTTCCTCAGTGACTTGCTGGGAAGAAAATCCATCGCCGGTATAAGAACGTGTCGCTTGTGCACGTGCCCCTGAAGGCTTACGTCCCAACCCCTGACGCGAGGGGTTAGGGCGATCAACCGCAACAGCCGAATTGTTTGAGGTGGACTGAGGTGGTGAAGATCGCTCGAAGAATGCCATGGGGGTACTCTGACGGACAGGTGGATTCTTGCTATGTGCTGAATTGTTGGAAATAGAATTGACAGCACCAGGCCGAGTAGTCTGCACTGGGGAAACATGATGAGACGAGGATGAATCAGTATCGTCATCTTGTTCATTGATGGTCGTTGGTACACGGCGACGCTGTGCTTGCGCAGTGTCTGCTTCTTGTTGTTGGTGCATGTAGTACAGTGCTCCAGCCTCGGCAAAAAAATTCTTGTTTTCTTCAGGTATGGGTTGGGTGGTCGGGGGCACTCCGCTGATTGAACTGGATGGTGAAGCTTGTAAACGCGTACTACGCCCATCAACGCTTCTTAAAGTTCCTTTCGGAGAATAAGGAGATGTAAGGTTTGCAGGTGCAAGCGAAGGCGAATGAGGTGATGTGAGAATGGAAGCACGATCGGATGTTTGCCGATCATCCTCGTGGCCGATTGAATGGGGAGAGGTAAGCACTGATACTCTCTTGTGGATGGTTACGAGCGGTGGCCCAGCTCCTGGTGCAGGTATAGGAGACACAGAATCAGTGGAAGAAGTGGATGTGGGACCGGAAACAGTGGACATCGCTGGAGCTGGTGAAATAGGCACAGGGGAGAAAGGAGAGGTCAACATTGACTCCATTGGATGTGAAACCCGTTGGCTGGCATTGGCTGGACTTGGGGCGTGGTCTGTATCGTCGGCTTGTGTCCCGCTCAGTGTGGGTGCAGGGGGGTTTTTTGAGTCCAATCTCGATTGAAAACCTTTATTGATGTTAGGCAAATCAAGACTACGACGTCCTGCGACAGCGACAGTACCGACGATGTGTGTAGGCGGTTCGGGGGATTTGGGTGGGTTTATCAGTGTTGGGCTGGAGGAGAGAGGTCGATTGAATATGGAACCATTCCGAACTTCCATAGAGTGGTTTTCTTGATTGCTCTCCGAGTTAAGAGGTGGCGGAACATTGTACTGAACGTTTTCGGAAATAGGCCTTTCGATAGCGAAATCACTACTCCGCGCTCTGACTGGAGACAGTGGTTTTCCTTCCAGTTCCGACCTTGATTCTGAAAAACTCAACGGAGGAAGCTGGAAACCAGTATTTGTTTGTGGGGTTAAATTCTGGATTTGTTGTTGTGGCTGTACAGTGGCTCCTGTTGGAGGAGCTCTGTCAGATGGAACAAGTCTCGGTGCCTCGAAACCACGCATGCGATCGAGAAGAATATGAATCAATCGTGCTCGAATTGTGGATGTGTGATCATCACGAGGATCAAGGGACTCTGCTAATTCGCGATCGAGGAATAGAAGCTGTAATTAAAAGAAATTGTGAGGTAGGCACAAATGTCGAACGAGCCCAAAGACATACATCTTTGTTCGGGCCAACCGGATATGCAAACATGAGAGAGACAGGATCTCGGGGATCCCACGTCCATCCCTCAGGGCGTCCATACAAGTCAAATACGTCATGTAGGGCTGCCATAAGTTAAGTATTGTGCCTGGCAAAGAGTATCTCATACTTACCGACCACCCACTTCAGCATTTCTGCTGCTTGACCCAAACCGCCCTCGAGTTCAGGCATAATCAATAACCATCCCTCTCTCATTTTCATGGCACCGGCTATGTCTTCGCCTCCAAACGTTCCTTCCACCTTGATTAAAGTACTGCGGCTGATCAACTCCGGCCGTTCTGGGTATACAGAAAACGCCTGTGTTACATCCTTCAGCGTCAACAGAGCTTTCTTGTGGTCTTTGGGCTTTTGAGAAGTATACATTGATATGCAAGGCTTTAGTGGTATAGCTGGTGCATTTGGTGTAAATGTTTCCCTCGAAAACAGGGTGGACATTCGCGTTTTCTTCGGTATAACTGCAACGGGTGTTGGGACGCCGCCAATGCCTCCTCCGCCGGTCGCAGGGCGCTCAGCCGATCCATTACTAGACCCGGTGCTTATAACCATCCACATACGTTTCCAATCGGTCTGGCCTGCCACTCGGATGCGAACCCAGCCTTCCATGCGTCCACGAACGAGAGTCGACGGTGCATCAGCGGCTGCGAGAAGACGATTCAGTCAAAGATACGAATGAGAGCCTCTTTTTCCCTAACCATTTAGTGTTATACGGATCAAATGAGCAGTGTAGATCTCCTCGAGACGTGATTTTTCCCAGGCAGACAGTCGCAGAGCAGCGGCCCAGGACATCAATGCTTCTACTGACGGACATGAAAACAGCAAGAGGTTGGATCCGGCGGTGTTGAGAGTCAGAATATTCAAGTATTTCTGCTGTGGGCTGTTTGGGTTGGCGTTTGCCGTCACAGAACCTAAGACTTGCACAAACTACAAAAAGTTCAGAAGACTTAACGTACGTACAAGTAAGGTCCAGTAGACTCACGGCATCGGTCGTGTTTACGTAGGTTGGTGGCACTTCTCTTCCCTGTTTACTTGCTTCCTGGATCTGGGCCATGTCCCAGATACTGAGAGTGGTCCCACCTAATTGTGCCCAAACTTCACGCCAACCATCGTCTTTTGTTGGTCGATTTCCATCGGGTTGCCGTTCGATCCGGCGAACAAGAGGGCCAGAGAAATAAATTTTATGAGAATGGGCAGCTGTGAGTTGAACTACCGAACGAATTTCTGGATGAAGCTGTTGGGCCGCAAGCGGAGGAGATTGTTGAGGCTGAGGCTGCGGCTGTGATTGAACATTTCTCTGTAACGAGGGTGCGCGTCCGACCAGAGATGTCTGAGCCATCGAGTTCTGCTGTTGTTGGTATTGTGTCGTATTCATTGGTGTTGAGGGTTGTGCCTGATAGGCAGGAGCTGGTGTGCCGACGTCTCCGTTACCATTCCTACTACCATTTCCCATGGAAGCTGTCCTCTGAGGGCCACCTTGAGGTAACAATTTGTTGCGGAATGAGAAAAAAGACGAAGAACGAGAATGGCTGTGATTCTGCAGTGGTGGTCTTTGTTGAGGGGTTGGAGTTTGGCTAGCTATTGGAGCCATGTTCAGCTCAAAAGATGGAAACTGGACCTAACTCTGCTCGTACAACGTTGGGGATTCGCCAGAAGCGACCTACTTTCCGTTCGTGATGGTCTGAAGGTAATTCTCAGCCGCACCCTGGCGCCTGCATTCTGTGCACCTGATGATGGGAAGGCGGGTTCATGCCTCCTTACATACACGTGGGCCTTTACTCCAACATTACGCTAGCTATCCGTCTATTCAGAAATGTCTTCTAAAATTGCGGCATGTGTTGGCTAAAATTCGTAGCACATAATGCACGCAAACGTAGTTACCATGTAAACATCGAAAGTTACACTTGTGACTTGTGAGAACTTTTGTGAGTCTCTTCACCTTTAACAAGCCGCCCCCTTTACGTAAATACATACACTCCGTCCACTTATTCGCAAAGCGAAATTCATGTTATCAAGGTGATTGAAGAAAGAAGGGTCATTGCATGTAGATGATCCCAATATAAATTTTCTGTTTTGCCTTATCGTTAAAGCAGCATGGCGCAGCTGGAAGCGCGCAGGGCCCATATCTTCTCGGTGCTACCCTGAGGTCACTTGATCGAAACAAGTTGCTGCTATTATTTTTTTGGCAGTCCTCTACATGATACACTATATTAATTAGATTAACCAGATGGAATAATGCTGGTGCTGTTGTGATGACCTTGAGTATTCATGTGGCATTGGAAGTGTACGTGTCAACTGACATCTCCCATAACTGCAAGTTGTAAAAGCGACATAATGCGAAAGTTCCAAGTCCTTCGCATCAATTACATATGAATGGTGTTCTCCAATTCTCCCACATCCTGCCTATCAAAAGAGTTTCCTGGGGTGGGGGGCAGGCTTGGTAACCCGATATTATCATCGAGTATATTCAAAGTTCAAACTAAGCTGCAACTGGCCATGGCGATGGTGTCACTTCGATTGAAGATATGTTGTTAAAAAGCTCGCTACCCATCTGTATGGGCGTGTGGAAGTGCAATCTAGGACCTTGTTATGAGATTGAACAAAATATTTGGCACGGGTACGGGTAATCTATTTAGTCTTCATCTACAGATTCCGACCTTGCCTGTATAAATTAGATTAGGACTTAGCCACGTTCAACGTATAACAAGACACATACTTTGTTCTCTTCTACGCCACCAAGCTCAGTAACCAATCCGGAATATGGATACTCGCGGCGGACAGCGGGTAGATCTTGCACAAGCACATTCTTCACCAAGAATCCAAAGCCAATGAATGCAGAGGCCGCAATCAGAAAATGCCGTAGGGCTGTCGCGGGCGGAAGGGGGGGGATGTCTGGGCCCCACATGGACAGAACTTCGTCTTCTTCATGTAACTGTTAGTTCAGGTTGTGAGCATGAAGTCCAGGAACGAAACTAAAATAAGGTGACGCACGGTATCACCAAAATTGCGTCGCATCAACGGATCCTGCCACCCACGAGCTGGGAGAGTCTGTCTTGAGACAAATGGGAGCTGAGGATAGCCATCTAATTGGGGGTCAATCTCTTCCTGCTTTGTAGAGGTAGATGCAGTTCGAATTTGGTGTTGGCGTTGGGAAGGGATAGAAACGAAACGCCTTGCGGGCACAGAGGCCACCACACGACGAAGGGCGGTGTTCGCCGTCATAAAGATCAATGGCTTGCAGTAGTAGCTACTAGCCTGAGACTGGCAGCCACTCGGACTACAGCGGCAAGTAACCCCGCACGTGGCAAAATAAAAGAAATTCACACGCACAACGACCCTCTTCACGGCCATCATGGGTCGAAAAATATCTAAAGATTTCTGGGGCTCATATACCCATGAGGGCAGAGCCGGCAAACCCACAGTATCTCTCTTCCCTTTTTTTACTTCCGATTTCTGCGCAGACGCTCTCCGATGGTGAACAGCAAAGAAAAAGATGTTGAAGACGTCCTCATGAGAGGACGAGTTTGTCGACGCAGGCCTGGCGATGTGCCGTACCCCGTAAAGCACAATGGCGCCTCGTCGTCTATGTTGTATGTCGCGTCATTGTTCGCGTTTTGTTTGGTTGACCTCAATCTACAAAAACTTAGCGACATATGGAATACCATGTTCAGGGCACACAGCTATAGCCATACCACGCATCAGTTTGAGGCAGCTCCTACTGTCGTCCTCGACTTGGGTTGCGGGAGTGGATACTGGGCTATTGAAACCGCAAAGCAGTGGAAAGTTGGTCACACAAGTTAAAAAATCATATTCCACGACTGACGGATCATGACAGAGCAGTACCATCGTTGGGTTCGATATTAAGAACATTCAACCTCGCTTGTCCTCCCTCGAGCACCACAAAGACCTTGTTCATCGCGTAAAATGGGTTCACGGAAATTTGTATGTTTGTTCATGTGGTACATTCAACCTTGTTTGAAGCAGCCTTTCAGGCTGGACGGTTTACCCTTCTCTTCTGGGCTTTTTGACTTTGTACGGATCGTGAACATTGGCCTTGGGGTGCCGGAGGATGAGGTGCTTTTGATTACTTATCGTTCATCACTCTGTCACTGACCAGGATATAACATCCAGTGGCAATTTGTACTCGAGGCACGCCATTCACTTGCTAGTTCATTTATAGTAGTTAACATTGATCTTTCAGGAGGTCGCACGTGTCATGAAATCCGGAGGTGTCGTAGAGGTAGACACGTTCATTCAGCTATAATGATGCCTAATATCTCGTACCTGTCTCTCTTTTAGGTCATCGAAGAAGATCCAATCTTCCCCTGCGCCCACCCATCTCAGCAAAGGGACCAGGCTATATTTCGCCCTTCACCAATATCAGTGGGACGTCGACCTCACAAACTCTCACTACCCACACTACGATCCAGTAGAAGTACGACAACACTATTTTCCGACACGTGGAGTACTACTCTAGACGAACGCTTCGAGCTTAGCTCACCCGCTTCGAGCTTCTTCCTAAACTCTGTGGCAACATCTCCTTCTAGTCCACATCCAGTACACTCCGAAAACGATCCATATCTCTTATATGCCTCATCTAAACCTTCAATCTCAGAACCAAACCGCCATCCAGATCTCCGTGACCACTCAAAGCTGAAAGCTGCTTGGAACGCGATGCTTTCATCACGCTGGATAGCAGCCAACCCGCTCTCTGTCCTTCCCTTCTACATGTCCTCTTCATTTATCGACGTCCAAAGCCACCCACCGCTCAAAGTTTTGCTTCCCCCGAACTCCGAAGTGGAGTCAAATTTGTCCCCTATAAACCCTACATGGTCATCTACAGAATCCTTCTTAGACTCAATCCCCTCATATTCGGGTGCGAATGGAACCTGTCTTCCTTCTTCCGACTGGTCCTCTGAATCTAGATCAGATCCAAATCGCAAAATGTCATACGGTGGTCCATACACAACGGAGCGGGCTTCAATGCATTTAGCACACACTGTCCATACGGTAACGGGATGCAAGGAGGCAATATGGCAGGAATATAAGAAGCTGTACGATGCGGACGTAATGATTTCACCCGCCACTACACGGAGCACTCCTCGTCTCACAGAGACGAAGTCCTCCATCCGGGAGTCATTTGATGATGAGTGGGCATCTTGGCAAAAGTGAGTATACCAACCTTATTCGTCTACAAAGGAACCTTGAGGGACCTGATTTCGGCTTCCCGCGAAAGTGATATGACAGACCGTATTGGGATGCGAATGTCTTTGACATCACAATTCGGCTGGGCTGAAGCGCTAGGCGACCATGCCGATTGGCGGACTTGGCGGTCAATGGTCGCAAAGGCTCAGCAGAGTGAGAAAAAGAGTGGCTCCTCATATGAGCCGTCAATCCCTCCTATGAATCATACGACTCCCGATGTCTGTCGATCTATGCGGGCCTTTGTTGGCTTCAAGCCATGATTCCTTTCTCTAGTGTATCAGGCGTATGATCCATTGTGATTGACTTGTTCAAGTATCTTACTTACTATCGTTGCTTTTGTTTCGATATCTATCATGGGCGGAACTATTGGATTATAGTTCTTGTACTTTACCTTTGTTCCTATGACACATGGCGTGGGTACAGCGTAATTATGTCTTTATATACCAGTAAAATTAGAGGGTTTACATAGAACCAGTAGATTGAATCCATAGATATACCAACTGGCTGTTCCTCCACTCAATAGAACTCAGTAGTTGTACGGCCCTTTCCCAAGCTCGATATTCTCAAAACCCTTATTCTCGCGTTCACCCCGTTGTTTCCATACCCACCACGGCGTAGTAGTCTGGCCCGGCCGTCCTCTCGGATACTCGTCGCCTTCGGTCCCAGCAAATTCCTGCGCATTCCTTACCAACCCAGCCGAGTCTTCCGAGTCCATCGAAGCGCCTGATGAGTCCCTTCGCCTTCCCACTGGAGGCGTGACCGGTGCGACGAGTACTTTAGGAGGCTCCTTGATGTCTGCTCCAAAAGGTGGGGACGGAGGCAGCCCTTCTCCTGAGCCAGGCATGTACGATGCCGGGCGCACAGCCGTACGCAGGCGGCTAACTGGCGGAGTGCGTCTCGAGGAGCGCCTGCGGCAGCCACTAACCATAGCGCCAATAATGCAGAGGAGAAGCATCGCGGTCACAACAGAGGCGATAATGATACCAAATATGGCGGCAGACGAGAGACCGTTGTTGCTGGCACTGGTATCGACGAGTAGAAGAGCTGCCCCGATGGTGGTGTTGAGACATGCAAGGAGGTCAATGTCGGTACCTCCAGGAAGGAGTACATTGACGGGGTTACTATCCTGAGGGAGGAGGGCAGCGGTATTGTTGTAGTTATCGAGGATGAGGACGGCGCTGGAGGCACGGTAGTATTGAACGGCCTGCTCGGGAAGGGGAATAACAGCCCCAGAAAGGTAGGGGTCGGGGGAGGTCGAGGAAAGGTAGATCCACGGGTTGCAGACGGTCAAAGAGGAAAGGAGGGAGGAGGCAGAAGCACCATCTGTGAGAATGCGGAATGTGGAGGCAGAGGGGAGGTTGGAGATATAGGTAAGGGTGGTAAGGCCGCCACCAGGACGAGTCTGGTTGCCTGGGAGGCCATACTACATATGGAACTCGATGAGGATGCGGTTTTTCGGCTATGTGGTGAACATTTACCTCAACTGGGTGTAGGTACGCGTCATTGGCATGTACAATGAAAGGGCTTGCCCACATCACAGGCCAGAAGTAGAATGGAAATCCACGGCCTTCTGTACCTCTGAGTATGCCACCATTGGGGTATCCACTCCCGTAGTCTCTACCCAAGAATCAAACGAATTAGCCTACATCCTGTAAACAACAAATAGAGCCTACATACCGAGAACCAAATATGTGCGAACGAGAACCTCCACCCTGGACACGGCCCTCAAAAACTCGACCATCAGCAATGACCACAGATTTGCCTCCTCCGTCGACATAAGGCTTTGCAGTTAGCACAGTTCCGCCTGCGAGTATGTCGAAGGAGTCCGGAGTTGAAAGCTGGGATACTGAAGTAGACATTTCCTTGAGTGGTACTCAACCAAGAGATGGTTAAGACTGGAAACAAGTCTCGGTGAGTTTATAGACACGGCCCCACTGATGTGAAGAAAGGCTTGTCTAGGACATTGGGAATTTTTGTCGGGCGGGTAAGCTGAGACTTTACCGATATGGGTCAAACCTAGTGTGTCACACCTTGGCATAGGAAAAACGTGGGGAGAAGATAAGCGCCAGACACTAAGATCCATGCGAGGCTATCAGAGACTCAGGACCCGGATCGTTTCGAGTTCGAATTGAAGTTTGATACAAGTTACATAGATAGTGTTCACGTTCAAGTTCGAACCTTACTGTGATGTGCCACCTATTATTTGAGCGGAGTCGCCCATGGCACCTGAGTATAAACCAGCGTAAGTTCACTTACTGTACACGGCATTAACGCGTCCGCGTCGACATTGACACGTCGGTAGGGCAAACAGGCAGAAAGGGTTATGGGGATGATCCAGAACATAGCCACGAACTGGGCTTGGAGGACGCCAGTGGCCAAGAGGTTAAATATCGATAATAAAACATATTCTGGCCGTGAATTCTGAGGAGGAAGCTTGGGATGTACCGGTACTTGAAATGTTGACTTTGGGGGGCAATAATAGTTTGGTGATCTCACACGATCAGATATGATTAGATAAGAGCCACAAACGGAAAGCTGCATCCGAGTTCGATCGACCATTGCTCCTCCTCCACGCCTGAGAAATCACGAGAAATGTCTGATTCAGAGAAAGTACCCGCTGCTACTGCTGCTGCAGACCCGAAAAAATCTGCCTCATCTGCAGAGGTTGACCTTACCAAATACAAGGTACTGTCTTTTTTTCCTACTGAACAGAGGAAAGAAAAATATTGAAGTTAGCCTGTGGGGCGCCTAGACAGCGGCAGACATCATTCACCAGGTCACGAAGAAGCTCATCGAACTCAGTGTTGAGGGTGCCAAAGTGATCGACCTGTGTATTGAGGGCGATAAACTCATCGAGCAGGGCACCGCAGCCGTGTACAACAAAGCCATCAAGGGCGTAAAAGTCACCAAGGGTGAGTCTCCCTCTCTCTCTCACAATTCAAATAAATTTCAACCATTCAATGACAGGACTCGCCTTCCCAACGAGTATCTCCGTGAATAACACCGTCGCGCACTTTTCGCCACTAGCGTACGTCGCACACGATTCTCCTTGATCTCGCCCGCATCGCGATCTGAAACACCTGCTCCTTTGCTTTGCCCCTCCCTTTCAGGTCAGATCCGCAGTCTGAGCAGGTACTGGCCAAGGACGATGTCGTCAAGATCCAACTCGGGGCGCACATTGACGGCTTCGCCTCCATCAGTGCAGAGACGATCGTTGTGGGTGCGACGGCGGAACACCCAGCGACTGGACGCCGTGCAGATGTCGTCAAGGCTGCGTGGCATGCCGCGGAGCTCGCGATGCGCACCATCAAGGTGGGCAACAAGAACTGGAATGTCACGGAGGCGGTGGGCAACATCACCGGGACGTGGAATTGCAAGCCTGTTGAGGGTAATAGACATTCACCCTATCGTTCTCAAATAAATACTGACGGTTGATACAGGAATGCTGTCGTGTCAGCAAACACAGAATGTTATTGATGGTAAAAAACGTATCATCCAGAACCCAAATGAGGCGCAGAAACGCGACTTTGAGACGGCGACATTCGCCGAGGGTGAAGTGTACGGCATGGACGTACTGATCTCGTCTGGCGAAGATGGAAAGGTAGGCTAATCTGTGCAAAAATATTTTTCGGGGCATTTAATTTAGTTTTCGATAGGCGCGTCTGGAAGAATCGCGGACGACGATCTACCAACGTGACTCTACTATCACATACCAGCTTAAAATGAAAAACTCGCGTGCGGTGTTTTCTGAAGTACAGAAGAAGGCGGGCGCGTTCCCGTTCAACATACGCTCACTCGAGGACGAGAAGCGGTCGCGGATGGGACTCCAGGAGGCTGTCCAGCACTCGCTCGTCAAGCCCTACGAAGTCATGTGCGCCTGATCCCTGTGACGTCACTTCATGAAACTAATTATTATTTTTTTTAGCTACACCCCTGCCAATACCTTCGTTGCCGGATTCCACTTCACCATCGCGCTCCTTCCTGGTGGGCCCTCGCTAATTACTCACCCGCCCATCTGGTACAAGCCCGAACTCCTTAAGACCGAGCTCGAGCTCGTCGACGAAGAACTCAAGGCCACTCTTGCCCGCAACCTCAGGGAGAGCAAGAAGAGCAAGAAGAACAAGACAAAGGCTGACGGTGCAGAGGATGCCAAGGACGAGTAAACGTGTATTACGACGCCGTTGTACTTATATATCATTGTTGAATGTATTGCGACCATATACTACCGCTCAGCCTCTTCCCAAAACGCCTCTAGTGTCCGCACGACCAGATGCACATTTTCGAGAAACGCGTTTGTAGTGAGCCGCGCAAGGCGGATCGTCAGTGTGCTGAATGTACTGCGTAGTCGTTAGTATCGAGCGCAACAAGGCGGAAGCAGGCAGAGTACGCGATCAGTATGTTATCTTTTACTTCCAGCGTTCGCTTGACTGCCTGTGGCTGGAGCTCTGCATCAACCTCGATCGCCTGCTTGGCGTAGGTTGCATGTTTATGCGATGCAAACGGTATTTCCAGCGTTCTGTGATTTATCAGATGCGTGCACAAAGCATGGTGGGGGCGGTGCCTTACACGTTGTGCCAATCTGCGGGGACGGCATGCGCAGCCATGGACGTCAGGAGCAAAAATCGATCGTGATCGATAATTAATGATCGAGACCTGCCCCCATAGCCATTAACTTAATTGAGCATAATTTCTCAATCCGCAGTTGCAGTCAGAACAAACCAAGGGTATGTATAGGGATCAATAAGAATAAGAAATAAGATGTACAACAAGGGGAACAAGGTATTGTGTGTCAGAAGGCCGCTGTAAAAAGAATAAAGGACAGATTTACTACACCCAGCTCGACTTGCCGCTATTCACGTCAAGCGTCTACCGAAAAATCGAGGAATCATGTATCAGCCATAAGCCCATCCAATCAATCCCAAAATCCAGCAGCAGGAACCTTCCATACGTCAACACAAAGGAATGAGATGGATTTCCAGAAACACCCGACCGATCAAAAAAAAATTGAACCAAAACATCAACAAGAAAGGACCAGCACCGGAGAAAAAGGAGAGAGCCGGTGGCTCGCACTATGTACATGGGGTTTGAGGAGGCAATTCGTCATCCAGTCACATGAAACGTGCGTGGCGTTAGGGTATCATTATAGAGAGAATGCGAGGACGGCAATGAGGCCACCGAGGATCATGACAGGGGTGCTTGCCTGACGCAAAGAGGGTGCGCCATTGCCGAGCCCTAACGGATCGGCGCCGGCAGCACCGACAGCTTCAGGGGCAGGTGTAGAATCGTCGGTCGCCAAGGGCACAACAGTGCCTACGGTCTTTGTGGGTATCACAAGAATGCTGAAAGCCATAAATCAGCTTTTTGAATAATCTATCGACATCATCGGAGACTCACGTAGAGCCAGAGTGCACTTCTGATGAAGATTTGACGGGAGCAGACGGAGAGACGTCCTTGAGAAGTGCTGCGGGAACGCAGGAAGAATCATCACTCTTTCCGACGGTGAGCTGTGGAACAAGGGATGTTCGTAAGCTATGTTGATCGGGGCGTTATGATAAAGCGGAACTGACGACTGTACTCCATGCCTCATCACCGCTGGCATCCTCCACAGAAACATAGACCTGGGCACCCGCAGGGAGGGCAGTCTGCCACGTTAAGTGGGTGCCATCGTGGTCACCAAGATCCGCACTGTAAAATTTGATATGTTAGTGACGCGTAACGATGTGACAAGAAAAAGAGCGCACATAGCGTCACCGCATTTATCGTCCGCAGTGGTGAAGATGACATTGTAGGGGCCCTGTGTCGACTCCCAGGAGATGTGGGCATCTTTGCACTAGAAGGCATGGTTGAGCTCAGGACCTGAAGAAGGCAATAAGAACATACCTGGGTGAGAACTGGGCTGTTGACGGCAAAGTCAGCGAGGGCGGGGGCAGCAAGGAGCGCAATTATAAAGAATGTGGAGAACATCTTGCGGGAAGACGGGGACGGGGCGGGTGTTATAAGGAGGGTGGGGGAGCACGCGGTGGAAACGAGGAGAGTGAAAGGGCGTTGATCTAAGTTGCGACCACTCCACCCATGCCCATTTTGTACTGCCAAACACACCACAACATTCCCTTTATGATATTATTAACCCCGTCAGCGTCGCCTTAATGTTGTATCTGTTTCATTGTTCTGTATTATCGATTATACATAAAATCCTTATACTACAACTTCGCAGCCACCTTGCCCTTGAACGACGCAAGATTCGTCCTCTTCGTTATCCTGCACAAAACAAGAACAAAAATGCGGCAAGTCAGCACCGTGTCGTCATGGCCACCATCGAACTTGAACCGAGATGCCACTTTTTTTTTTTCATGAAACGGCTAATACTCACCCCGAATGTATCACCTTGGAAGGTGTAACCTTGAGGCCCTTGACTGCCATCCGTTTGTCGATAGGGACATAATCGCGTTTGCCTGCCCCAACATAGATCTACACCCAACATACCCTCAGAAATCACACATGATAGCAGCATATGGTCATGCCTTCATACCTGTCGAGGACGCCAGATCTTGACACCTCCTTCCTGAAGCATCATCTATCGAAATTACATTGAGCAACGTTTATCTCTAGCAACAAGAGACCGCACCTGGCGCCAGTGTGCGAGCCAGCCAACCACCCGAGGCACGGCAAAGAGTACCGGGAAGAAATCAAGTGGGAATCCTGCATCGAAACGCAATCAGCCACTCCTCGGAGACATACATCAAATACAACCCACCCATTGCACGGTAGATCAGCCCACTGATGGATATAACGTTGAGTGAGGACTTGGCATCTCATAAACGACATATATATACCTCCTGTGGGCAGGATTAACGATGAGCAGATGAGTACGTCTTCACATTGACAACGAACCAAAAATCAACATTTGGGGCGAGTTTACGCTTGATAAAGTACTCATCCTTCATTGCAGCTTCATGTAGTGCCATGGCGGTCTCCAGCAGTTCATCTTTTCCAGTGCTAAGACTGCCGGTCAGTTGTATCCGACAACACTCCTATCTGACATACATCTTGAAAACCTCGTCTGCCGTTTTCCTCACAATGAACGAACGAGGATCCGACTAGCGTTGGCATGTCATTCCAGTACAATTAATCAATGTTCGGCAGCTTACAGTTTTGTAAACGCTATGGGTGGTGATCGTGAGATAGTGGCATGATAGGCACTTGTTTATACGCGTACCGATGGCCAAAGCCTGAAAGCACTTTCTCCCTCCTCTTGACAGCCTCCAAGAATTCTGGGACGTTTTCTGGCCTGGTACGATACTATGTTAAAACAATGTACTGGAAGTCCAATTGTCACCCACTTTCCGATAGAAATCAACATTCTAATGACCGCTTCATTGGCACCGCCTACGCTCAAGTGGATCAGTATCGTACTTGGGCTTCATGTATCATCATACCATGTAATGGGCCACTTTTTGATAATTCAGTAACTTGCATTACGTGGTGAGATACTGTGACTTACTATAAGGATGCGCAGCCAGCTCTTTATTTCTTTTTGGTTCAATCGACGAACAGAAAGTAAGGAAAGGGAACTTACGCGATGGCGGAATATGGGTCCACTAGTGAACTTCCCGTCTGCAAGACCGTCGTTGCTGAAGCATTCAGCTCATGGTCCGCATGAAGTAAAAACAGGACGTCCAGCGCCTTTTCAAGAACTGGGTTCGGGACGTAGTTTTCCTCGCCAAGATGATCCATTTGGTATAGAAAACTGTACAACGGTACGTGGGTCAAGGGGATAATAAGTGGCTGAATCTGAGACATACGAGCCAGTATAGCTAAGGTTTGTGGGTGGAGTGACGAAGTCTCGACCCTGTCGGACGCGGTACGCCATACTAGATTACCAAATTATGAGCCCAATTTACTCAACTCAAAAACAAATGAACTGCGTACGCAGCAAGTGTCGTCGCTTTGCCAATCAGCCTGTATATTTGCTTATCCATCAGTGCTAGTGACGCCTCGTCCCCACGAGTGTAGATGTTCTGGCCTGCAATTCATCATGAGTAACGTGAGTGGGTAGAAGAGACGTAGATAGGAGTAATTACCTTCTAGTGATGGGTTGGCCTCTCGGTAGTACGACCCAAGGTATGCGAAAGCGCTCGTCAGGATTGCCATAGGATGTGCGTCATACCTATATTTGGATGTAGCCCAGTGGTTAGTAATACGAGAAATTACTTAGGACGCGTTCGTACCGGAAAGAACGACAAAACTGCTCTGCATCAGCGTGTATGGTGCCATGATGCATAACTTCGCTCTGGAATTCACTCAGTTGGGGAGCAGAGGGAAGGGAACCGTAGATAAGTAGATAGGCTAGAAGCAGGCATCAGTGTCGACCCGTCCTATACGGTAATATAAGTTCAAGCGTACCAGTTTCAAGATGGGAAGACTGGAGTGCAAGTTGCTCAATGGGATATCCTCTGTCCAATCTCCATCAGGACGTTTATTTTCCAAGTGTATAAAAGTCAAGGTACCTGTACCGCAAAACTATTTTCAGCGCAGGATAATTAGTATGTAGTACATGGTGTATGAAAGAGCAAGCACACGCACCTCCCGCCTCACCGTCGATAAATGTGATCGCGCTCCGTATGACAGCAGTATTCAAAAAGCCCTTGTCCAATACTCTCAGACCCTTCTCCGTCTCGTTCTCTTCCCGCTCTCCGGGTGCTCGGGAGGCAATCATAGCTTTGAATGCCGTAGCTGGGACACTATTATCCTCTATTCTGTAATTGAACATGAAACATCAGTATTTTTACGTCTCGAACCGGGCCCAACGAGCCATATAAGATTCCAAGGTGAGCTTGAAACTCGAAGACAGTACTTACGGGACGCTGTAGACCTTGCCTGTACGGTTATCACGCACAGTCAGGCTGTCATTTGGCGCGGGCGGGTCAATGGGTTTGCCCATAGTAGATACGTGGACGAATACGAGGGATATAGCAAGCAATTCATTCTTGCGCTCATGATTCAATCACTTTAAGCAACATCGTAACTCTATGTCACGGGTGTCACACAGAATATCAAATGCTTTACACAGACCAGTGTCGTACCCAAGAACCTCCTTTTGACTCTGAGGCATGAGCACAAGGCTGAAGCGCCTTCCCTCGTCCACTGGGCTCCTCTGCCGTGTGGCGGGAAGCTGAGCCTGGCGACGAGTGTTTACAAGAGAATACTTATGTGGATCGGCATCGGGTTACACAATTACCGGTATAGTACTAAAACAAGACATACTTGCATTGGGAACCTCCGCCAAACAACAGCTATAGTACTATACGCCACCATTCTGGAGTAGAAGATATTTATGATTAGCGTAATATGTAGGTAGGCGGCCATTATAATGCCCGTAAAGTAAATTGTGGTAGCATCCATGTAGATAGATAAAAATATAAAATATGGATATTAACCTCACCTTCTCAGAAGTTTCTCATGCAGCTCGGCACTCTTGAGTTTCGCCTGGAGGTACTCCAACCGGGCTGCATACCGCGCCATTACCTCATCTCTGCGCCGCTGGATCTCGGTGACCTCAGGTGCTATGCCAGTGTCCGCCGTCCCTGGGCGGTTTTGGTCACCGCGAGCCACACGCGTTGTCTTGTCCTCACTCTGCGTGAGCTGTGTCAGAGGAAGGTGACTCGCGCTCCTAGAGAAGCTGGAAGTGGCGGTTGCCCAAATCCGACGTGTCGTCGTTGTCGTCGAAGCTGCCTGGGAGGATATCGACGATAACGACGTCTTCCGCAATATCGATTGCGGCGGTGGCGACGAGGCTGACGGGAACCGTGCTGATAGAGGACTGGTAGCGTGCTGCTTACTCCGTAGAGACGATACAGACTTAGAACGCGAAAGACTCGTCCTCACGGACGACGAGCCGGAGTGCACGGAAGCATTGTCGGGTTTGGGTATGACAATGGCAGCAGGAACATGGCGGTGTGCTTTTCGGTCATGCCAAGGAGAAGGGGGATAGGGAGAACGATGGTTGCGCCAGTCACTTCCATCTAACAAAATGTTAACATGTTCAGGGGTGTTGACAGGAAGACGACGAGCATTTTGTTGATTTACGCGAAGTGATGTTGTGGATTCCAGGCCATTAAAGGCATTCAAGAGCCGCTCTGCCTCCGTTTCTGTTGCAATGATAGCCGCACGTATGTCTTTTGATGTATAGAGATTTCTATCGTCAAAGATATCCCCGGACGAGGAAGAGGGTTCGACTTGAGTGTCAGAGAATGTAGGAATAGTTGGTCGTGTTGGGGACTTTAAGGGAGCGTTAGGAGCATGTCGTGCAAGGGAATTATCTGATAAAGCCACTGGGACCTTCGAAGAGCTGGCTATTGGGTTATGTCTTTTGCTATCCCCCCGACTTAGAAACATAGAGCTTGCTTTACGCTGCAGCTTTGGAATGACGCCACGTTTTGGAGCATCGGCGTGAGGCGTTGATGGCGTTTGGCGGGTAAATTCATAGCTCGAGGCACAATCTGCGGGAGGCGAGCCAGAAGTTTTACTACCAGTAGCACGCCTGAAGAAATTGGTTATGCCAGACGTAAATGAACCTGTTCGGCGAGTGGGAGAGACGTGAGGGGTAAGGGTTTCCACTGGGGTATCCACTATGCGCACTTGTGGGGTGGCACGCGATGCTTGACGCTGCTGATCAATTCTATGGTGCTTTCCCGGAGAGGGTGAGCTCACCTTTCTTCCGAGGACTAGCAACAGGAAGGGCGGGCGCTTCGACCGGGATTACAGTGTTATGAGAATGCTGTTCAAAAAGATTTTGGCGAAGTAACCGATATTCATCATCACTGAGGGCCTGTTAGATGTAACATTGCATGCGAAGGCGATGAACTCACTTGAGCAGGCCCCGTGAGTTGGCCAGCGCAAGCTCGTCAAGTTGTTGGGCCAGGGCCATCGGCTAGAATGGGGACATGGAGTTTAGTGAAGAGAGGAAAAGTAACAAGAAACGTAAGTGGGGATTGAAAGGGTAGTTATTTAAGGGATCATATATGCTGTCTGTGCTTCCTCCATGAGCAAGATCTTGCGAAGCTGATGCCTGTAGATTCCAGAATCGCTGATGGACAGTGGCTACAAAGAAGTGTGCCTGTTGTGGGACCGGCGGATATCATGCGACTTTGTCTCATCAATATAATTAATTCGTGAATCCGTCGTGCCATTTCTTGGTTTCAACCACCATGTCCTCTCCGAATCCCAAAACCACAGAATACGAGTTTCTAGGTCCACCAGGTGCATTCCTGGTGACTGTGTTCGTGCCAGTAATTACATATGCCCTCTACTTCGGGTGTTCCGAGGTGAATGGATGTAACCCAGATATCTCAAGGATCCCCGACCAGATCGTGTCTTCCGTGTCTTCCGTGTCTAACCCAGACTGGTGGGCCTCTCTTTGGGACTCCAAGGCCTCTCTCATCTATCTCGCGTGGTACATGTTCTGTGTCGTGTCATGGGCCATTCTACCCGGTGATTGGGTCCAAGGCACCACCATGCGCACGGGGGAAAAGAAGTGGTACAAGCTTAATGGTATGTCACGCGGTCTTCCTCCTATAACCGGAACTGAGTTGTAGCCGCAGCGTTTGCGACATTCCTCTTCGCATTGGGTCTTTCTGCTGGGACAATCTATCGTTATGGCCCGTCGTCGTTCACCTTTATTTATGAGAAATGGGTCGGCTTTGTGACCGCCTCGGTTCTCATGTCGGTCGCGCAAGCATTGTATGTCTATGCAATGTCATTCCGTCCAGGGAAACAGCTCGCACTCGGTGGGAACTCGGGTAACTTTATCTATGACGTATGTTTTTTTTTTTGTTTTTCTTGATATGTACTCTAGCTTATTGTGTTACAGTTTTACATTGGACGTGAACTTAATCCCTCGGTCGGGATCTTTGATATCAAGTCCTTTAACGAGCTTCGACCTGGCTTGATTCTGTGGGTCCTCATCAATATCAGTATGGCATGTGAGCAGGCGACGCGCCGTGGTGGCTTCAGCCAGGTTACCGATTCCATGTGGATGGTATTAGCTTTCCAGACGTGGTATGTTGCAGATGGTTTGTACAACGAGGTGCATACTTTGGAGCTTGTGCGCCGGTCAACACTGACTATAAGAGCAGAGTGCGATATTTACCACCATGGATATTACCACTGATGGCTTTGGCTTTATGCTTGCCGTTGGCGACTTGGCCTGGGTCCCTTTCGTCTATTCTCTCCAAGCTCGTTATCTCGCCTTCAAACCCATTGAGCTCGGCCCCGTCTGGATTACAATTATTCTCCTTGTCAATTTCACTGGCTACTACATCTTCAGAGATGCCAACCTTGAAAAGAACAACTTTCGCAACGGAGCGAACCCGAAAAGTAAGACGTACTTGAAATATTGACTGGACCTGCTCACGAACCAAATTCTCAGACCTAAAATTCTTTACCACTGCTAAAGGATCCAAACTTCTCACCTCTGGGTGGTGGGGCCGCTCACGGCACCCCAACTATCTGTGAGCTTCCTCTAGTCATACATTTACCTGACACTGCTAACGTTCCACCTAAAGCGGTGATATTATCATGGCACTTGCCTGGTCCCTACCCACAAAGTTCAATACCCCCATCACCTACTTCTATGTCGTCTACTTCGGCATATTGCTCATCCACCGACAACGTCGCGATGACGCAGCTTGCCATAAAAAGTATGATTTTCCCATCTCCACATCTTGTGACACACACTCATAGCCTCTGTTAGATATGGCAAAGATTGGGATACGTACAAAAAGCTTGTACCATGGCGTATCATCCCTTATGTCTACTGATAAGCAACAGACCCCTTTTTGATTTTATGGCCTGTTTGCCATTACATACTAGTACAGTCTATACAGTGTTGATATCTCTCTCAAATCTCTA